>JASAMY010003775.1:0-101994 GCA_030248085.1 Paralinhomoeus sp. GSCO2_6 | reverse complement strand
GACTAGCGCGATCGCGCGCGCCTTCGGCGCGCGCTCACGCGCTAGGTCGCTCGCCGCTTCGCGGCTCGCGACGCTAGCGGGCTCGGCGCTGCGCGCCTCGCCTCCTTTGGGCTCACCGGACCGCTTCGCGGCTCGCCCCTAGTGAAAAGCGCAAGTCGTGTGCCAGTACATACGCCACAGTGTGTGTCAGTGAGAAGAGAAGCCAACATGTACATGGTGCTGTGTGTGTGTTGTAGTCTCCGTCTCTGATCTCAACCGAATTTTACCAAACTATGTACGCTGCAACAACAGGGACAACACACAGTAAACAAACACCCGCTAGAAACAACCGCACAAAGCGACAGGGCCAGATGTTGGAGGACCCATCCCACTGTTATTCAATCAAGGGATCGATCAATCAAGGAGGCTACTGAAGTAGCAAGGGGGTTTCTAATTCAAGCAAGTCAAACGCAACACCCCGCCCCCCTCCAGAAGTCCCGGGCCGCTGCCCCGAGGCTACCGAAGTAGAGAGGGGGGTTCTAATTCAAGCAAGTCAAACGCAACACCCCGCCCCCCTCCAGAAGTCCCGGGCCGCTGCCCCGAGGCTACCGAAGTAGAGAGGGGGGTTCTAATTCAAGCAAGTCAAACGCAACACCCCGCCCACCTCCAGAGGTCCCGGGCCGCTGCCCCGAGGCTACTGAAGTAGAGGGGGGGGGGTCTAATTCAGGCAAGTCAAACGCAACACCCCGCCCCACTCCAGAAGTCCCGGGCCGCTGCCCCGAGGCTACTGAAGTAGAGGGGGGGGGGGGGGTTCTAATTCAAGCAAGTGAAACGCAACACCCCGCCCACCTCCAGAAGTCCCGGGCCGCTGCCCCGAGGCTACTGAAGTAGAGGGGGGGGGTTCTAATTCAAGCAAGTCAAACGCAACACCCCGCCCCACTCCAGAAGTCCCGGGCCGCTGCCCCGAGGCTACCGAAGTAGAGAGGGGGGTTCTAATTCAAGCAAGTCAAACGCAACACCCAGCCCACCTCCAGAAGTCCCGGGCCGCTGCCCCGAGGCTACTGAAGTAGAGGGGGGGGGGGTTCTAATTCAAGCAAGTCAAACGCAACACCCAGCCCACCTCCAGAAGTCCCGGGCCGCTGCCCCGAGGCTACTGAAGTAGAGGGGGGGGGGGGGTGTTCTAATTCAAGCAAGTCAAACGCAACACCCAGCCCACCTCCAGAAGTCCCGGGCCGCTGCCCCGAGGCTACTGAAGTAGGGGGGTTCTAATTCAAGCAAGTCAAACGCAACACCCAGCCCACCTCCAGAAGTCCCGGGCCGCTGCCCCGAGGCTACTGAAGTAGAGGGGGGGGGGTTCTAATTCAAGCAAGTGAAACGCAACACCCCGCCCACCTCCAGAAGTCCCGGGCCGCTGCCCCGAGGCTACTGAAGTAGAGGGGGGGGGGGTTCTAATTCAAGCAAGTCAAACGCAACACCCCGCCCCACTCCAGAAGTCCCGGGCCGCTGCCCCGAGGCTACTGAAGTAGGGAGGGGGGATTGGAGGAGGGGGGGGGGGGAATCACACCTGTCACCCTAGAAGTACTACAAAAACGACTACAACAAAAAAATAAACAGGCCAACTGATGTGTGTTGCAGCTGGCCGCCCTATGTTCTGCTCCCCTTAAGCAGCTGGCCCAGGCTTCTTTACCCGCCTGGAGCAGGCCCATTTGTAATGGTCAGCAGCGTCTTGCTGCAAAGCCTCGGATTAATTGAGAACTTCTTTGTAGACGACGTTCTTGGTCTTGGTGGGCCGCTCTCCGGTGTCGGAGGCAGCTCCGAGGAAGACGCGGATTGCGGAGGCGGCCTTGACGCGCGAGAAGGCGACGTAGAGCTGGCCATGCGAGAAGACTGGCTCCGGCAGGAACAGGCCGATCTTCTCAAAGGTCTGGCCTTGGGATTTGTTGATGGTCATGGCAAAGCTGGGTCTGATGGGGAACTGAGTGCGGCGCAGGGTGACAGGCACGCCGGGGTCGCCAGCCGTCTGCTGGATGATGCGCGGCAGCAACACCTGCTCGCCCGCCGCCATGCCTGTGAGCACCCTGCAGCGGAGCGTGTGCACGCCCAGTTCCTCGACCACCAGCCGCGTGCCATTGCAGATGCCGCCCTCGACGTTCAGGTTCCGCAGCGTCATGATGGCCGAGCCGCGCTTCAGCACCAGCCGGTGTGGGGGCATCCCGGTCGGGAGGAGCGTATTGAGGAACTCGGTGGGGAAGTCAGTGGGGTTCTCGCCCTCGCCCACCACCGCCTCATCGAAGCTCGTGTAGATGACCGCCTCGCCTGGGATGCGCTCTGTGATGTCGTTGTTCATGGCCTGTGCATCAACGTTCTTGGGGCAGAGGATCGCCTTCGAGTAAGTGCTGGGGTCGGCCGTGTTCACGCGCTTGCCGAAAATCTCGGTGACCAGGTCGCCCGTCGTCAAGAAGTGCTCTGGCAGCTCGATCTGGCCCTCTTCATCAGTGGGGATCTGGCCGTCTCCGAGCGTCAGGAGCCAGGCGGCGAACTCGAGCTCGTGAGGCTTGGTGCGCATGTTTTGCGTGAGGTGGTGCATCTGGAAGCGCCGCCAGAGCTTCGAGTTCTTAAGGTTGATCTTCACCTGCTCCACGCGGCCACCGTACTTGGCGACAGGGAGGCACTGTCTATAGTCACCACCAAGAAGCATCACCTAGACAGAGAACATTCTGCGTCAGCACTCAATATCATCACTCAAAAGGCAGCCATCTGACCCATTCATGTGAGCCGCCTTTTGGCCTGGAGGTGGGGGGGGGGGGGGAGTCAGAACACCTGTGGGAGAATTGTGAGGGGTAGCTTGGGAGGGAACATGTTTGACCAAAACAGCCTGATCAACAAACTAAAAAAGTATGGAAAAACGCATTTTTATCAATCTGTAAAGGTTATAAAAACAACTTCTCTGAGAGGAGAGGGTGAGCAAGCTTTCCTGTGAGAATCCCTCTGCCCCTCCCTCCCTCCCCAGTCATGCATCATACCTGTAACTGGGAGATTTTTTTTACATCCACGCACCCCCCCCCCCCGAATTTCCATAAGGCGATTTTTCACTCCGTCTCAAACGATAAAAGTAAGATGCTGCTGTTTTTCAGTGCTTTTCAGCGTTATATGACTGTAAAACACCTGAATAACAGTTTAGACCTCACTTATACCCATTTTTTACCAAAAAGTACCCGGATAAGTCAAAGACTGGCTAGCTACCCCCCCCCCTGTTTTTTTTGCTCCAGACACCCCCCGCACCTTCCAAAAGGCGCTATTTACACCCCCCCCCACCACTCTGTGAGACCTGGTTACAGGTATGAAGTCATGTGTATGGTGGTCATACCTTGCCGCCAAACGGTTGGCTGTTGCTCATGATGTCACGCAGGAGGCGGTCGATGGCGGCGAGGGCGTAGGTGGGGGCCATGGGCGCCTCGTCCCAGATGAAGCCATGCATGTCGCGCAGCTCCTGGGCCTCCTTGCTGTTGACATTGATTGTCGACGTCGACTCGTAGAGGAGGGGCACAGGCAAGCCGAAGCGGCTGTGGACAGTGCGGCCGCGGGGCAGAAGGTTGGCCGCGATGCCAGTCCACGCGACGCAGGCGACGTTGTAGTTACGCCCCATCAGCAGATGGTAGAGCGTCGTGTAGAGGAACGTCTTGCCCGTGCCGCCCGCGCCGTCCAGGTAGACGCTCTTCTGCCGTCTGTGCTCCGCCATGTGCGAGAAGGCGTCGAGGATGTCGTCAACAATGGCCCGCTGGCAGTCATTGAGCTTGGCGTACATCTCGAGACCCTCCTTCTCCTCCGCCTTTCTGTCGACGACGGTCCTCTGGCTGATGAGGTGGGCGGGCTTGTCGATGCCATACTGGAGGAGCGAGGCACCAAGGCGGCGGAGCATGCGCTCCACGTCCCACCAGGTGTGCGCGTAGGCGGCGGCGCTGCTCATCTTTCTGGCAAAGTCCTCAGCCATCAGGGTGTGGAACTCGTTCCAGAGCGCCGCGGGGTCCGACGGCTGGCAGCAGGCGAGGATGACGTGGAAGAGGACTCGCAGCTGGCGGGGCATCTGGTAGGTGCCAGCCTCGAGCAGGCAGTTGCGCCACTCGGTGTCGTCGATGAGCAGGCGCCGCTGGAGCACCGCCTTCATGAAGCTGCCACAGTCGACCCCGTCCACCGAGCGGAGCTCCTCGAACGACTGGGCGCCCTTGACGTGCAGCAGCAGGAGGCGCAGGAAGAAGCGCTCCATCTCGCGCGGACTGACGGTGTACATGCGGCCGATCACCTTGGCCGCGCGCTTCCTGGGCTTCCAGAGGCGCTGGCCCACCTCGTAGACGTAATGCTCGGGCACCTCGTAGTAGAGCAGCTTCCGTGCGCGCTCGTCTCGCCGGTTCAGGTCGAAGTAGGCGGTGAGGGTGCTGGCCCTGGCGGTGGGGCGCTCGAGGGCGGCCCGCTCCTTGCCCTCCTTGTAGTAGACAGTCTGCTCGTCGGGCAGGTGCACCGCGAGGCGGACAATCGCGTGGCTCTTTGCGTGCATGGGGAATTCGAAGAGGCGCCACGCCGCCTCCGGGGGGCTGATGTAGCGCGCGTCGACAAACGCGTCGATCTCGTTGATCTTCAGTGTCGCGCAGTCGTGCCCCTTGTAGACGTACCTGCAATCGCTGCATGATTAATTTGTGCTGGAGGGGGGTGGGGTGTAGTGGAGTACAGAACCGTGTGGGGTGGCGGTTGAGGTTGGAGGTTTAGGGATAGGAGTGAACCATTTTGGAAGGGGAGGTGGGTTCCGAAATAAAAAAATAATAAAAAGTTACTTTTTCGTCAAACCCCCCCCCCCAACACACACACACACACACACACGCACGCACGCGCACGTGAGTGCACATAGACACGCATGCACACACACACACACACGCACGTGTGCGCGCGCGGACACACACACACACACACACACACACACACACACACACACACACACACACACACACACACACACACACACAAAGTGTAGGGGGGTAAACCTGCAGATCTGGGAGGGGGTGGAAAATAGAGAAAAGCTTGTAGACGCACTTGAATAGATACTTGATGCTTTTGAAGCTGGTGCAAATCTCAACGTTCAGGTGGCAGTTGAACTTCCGCTCAGTGAACTTGTTGTAGGGCACAACGGAGCTGTTGTCGACCTCGTGCTTCCGGCCACCCCTGCGCACCACCGCCTTCACGCCATTGTCCCTCCGCCGGTACCGCGGGTAGCCCTCCACATTCGCGACTGTCTCCTCCTGACAATGCGGCTATCTTTGTGCTTATGTTAGGTGGTACTGTACCTGCAACAGTAAGGCCGAGTAGCGAGGGCAGGCGGAGCGGGGGGGGGGGGGGGGGTCGCGTTCATGATGGTGGAAGGATGGGGACTTTGGAGGATCGATGTGCACCGAAATAGAGAGTAAATAGGTGCGTTTTAGTCAATTTTGGTCTTTGCAGTGATATTTCAGTGTTTTATGATACAAAAACGTTGAAAAGTGTACAATATTTCTGGCTGAAGCTAACTTTTGACTCGCCCCCCCCCTCCCACCACCAAGCCCCTAGTTACAGGTCATTGGTGTCATTGCTAAAATTGTGCTCAGTGGAAGGGGACGGCAGGTCCACCTACAACTCGGAGGAAGGAGAGGGATGGGAATGGTGCACAAACACTATTGTCTCAATTGGTAAAAATGTGGACATATTTACCTGGAATTCCTTGGGGTACTTCTTGGTGCAGAAGCCATTGTCCATGCAGGGCGACTTGGGATTCGCCTTCCCACAGGGCCCGTGGATCATGTGGGAGAGGACCAGCTGGTGGAGTTCAGGGTCCTCCTCAGCGTCTGGCAGCTCGGCGCTGACGATGCGGTCGATGGCCTCAGCGGTGGTGGGTTTGTCGTTCTTGGCGAGAATCGCGCAGATGTGCGCGTGTGGCGGGCCTCGCTTCTGGAACTCGATCGTGTACACGTAGGCCACCACCACGCCAAAGATGTGCCGCTTGAGGAGGTCGGTGAGGAACTCTTCGAGTTTTAGGCGGAACACGCGTGACAGCAGCTCGGGCCGGTCGTGAGGCTGCTGGTGGTCAAGCAAGTTCTCCGTCACCTCTTTCCACCTGGGGTTGCAGGTCATGGTGATGAAGAGGTCGGGCTTGCCGTAGCGTCGCACGATTGCCATTGCGTCCTTGGAGCCGTTTCCAAAACTCTGACTAAGAATAAGTATGGCTAAGAGCAGTTATATTGGTCTGACATTTTTGTTGACAAATGTAGTAATGTAGTAAATGTAGTACATGTCAAATTAGTTACTGTTTAGCAATGTCCGACCCTTGCTAGTTATATTATTAGCTTACTGCGAGTTTTTGGATGGATGGGAAATTTGGTTAAGTTATATTAGGCTAAGTTGTTAGTAAGCATTTAGTAACACTTTTGGAAACGGCTCCTGGTAGTTCTGCTGCATGTTGCGCACGCTCCCCTGGAAGGTGGAGGGCAGGATCACCGCCTTGCCGCTCTTCACACCCTCCGCGTGCTCTGCGGACTGCACGTGGTCCGCTAGGCCCTTGTATGTGTCGGCCCGCAACGTCTCCTGGTGAGTCGCGTGGTACTTGAGGCGGTCCTGCTCCACCTTCACGTACGCGTCGACCAGGTACTGCTGGAAGAGCTTGCCGCCCCGATGGATCGTGCTGAAGTCGTTGCGGACAGCCAGGCGGTAGGAATAGAACTGCAGCATGGTGACGCGCTGCCGCTGCCCGCTCGCGTGCGCCTTGGCGATGTCAGGCTCCCAGCCAAAGTCGCCTCTGGGAAAGAGAAGCGGGTAGATCAGGGCGTCGCACTGCTTGGCGAAGATGGGGATGGTGGTGAGCGCGTGGCCGCCCACGTCCTCCTTGCGGGGGTAGACGGCGATCTCACGGTCCTTGTTCAGGAGCTCGGGGTCGCCGACGAAGATGGCGGCCACCTCGTTCGCCCTGGGCATGTTGTAGCGGCGCGCGTCCTTGCGTGAGTCCTTGGTGAAGACCATGCTGAGCGCGGGCGGAGCCGTCTTCTGCCTCTTCGCCTTCTCCGCCTCGGCCGCCTCCACCTCGCCCATGAATCGATAGGCCTCGGCGAAGGGGTTCACCTGCCGGAGGAGCGCGTCCAGCTTCGCCATGGTCGCTGGCAGGCAGTGCGCGTTCGCTGGCTCCTCCATACGCTTCTTCAGCGCCAGCTTTGAGTCCACGATGTACAGCTGGCCGTACTTGGGCGTCACGTCCTCCTCGGGATGCGCGACCGAGATGCGGTGGTAGATCTGGCCGTGGATGCGGAAGACGTAAGGCCCGAAGCCGGGCGGCGCCGCCAGCTGCGCGCCCATGGAGGCGAACGCGAGCGCCCCGTTGTAGTTGCGGATGTACTCGCGGAAGTTGGCGCTCTCGCGACCGCTGGCGGTGAAGAGCTGCTGCAGCGTGGGCGGCGTCTCGTGGAGCGCGGGCAAGTCGATGGAGCCGTAGTGGCAGCAGGTCTTGAACTCGTCTTTCTTGCCGCTCACCAGCTCCTGCACGAAGTGGCGCGCCCGGCAGTGGCGACAGACCGCATTCATGTCGCCCAGGTAGAACGCCGTTGGCCGCATGGTCTGGTCGAGAGCCGCCTTCAGCTGTGTGCCTGAAGAAAAGAAGACTTGCGATATGCCGTTCCTTTAGTGTACATTTTAGCGTTTCTAAAGTTCAGAGTAACTGCCATTGCGCCATGTCATTGTTAAACTCGTAATTAATATTGGCTGTGAAGCGGAAGGCGAACCTGAGGCTCTGGAGGCACTCGTCGAGGTCCGGTCCTTGTCGAGACGTCGCTGTCGCTCGTCTTCCGCTTCGGCCGCCCTACTGGTGCTCCTCTGCTTGCGCTCTTCCTCGAGCCGCCGCTGGCGCTTGGCAGTCGTCTCAGCAGCTTTGGTCTTCTTCAACCGCTGTCGATTCTCTCCCAGGCGTCGCTCTCTCTGCTCTGCCGACTCGCTACCTCGATTCTTTCTCTTTCGGATCTTGTCCTTCACTCGCCGCTCCTCCGCTCGCCGTCGCTCGCCCATCTTCTTACGCGCCATTGATAACCAAGACCAAGTTCGAATTTGCGTTGTTTCAGTTTTTTTTACTGTTGAGCATCGAGCGGCGACGGATTGAAAATATTGTGGTGCGTTTTTGGCCCACTGGCCCACTGTAAATAGCAGCAAAGAGCCTCCAGCATATAACGAAAGTGCTTGCGTGCGTGCGTGCGTACGTGCGTGCGTGCGAGCGCGCGAGTGCTCAGAGTCCCAGTGGAGTGTTCTCCAACAATTTGACGCTGGCGCACTCTGACCAGTACATGGTCTTCAACAGACTGGGTGTTGAAGTCGATCACGACCTTGCACTTCACCAAATCGGATCGGTCCTCCACTAAGTCCATGCACACCCTTGTTAGACTGGGACTATTGCGCCACCGTTCTCACCAGTCTCCATTGACCCAGTGTTAAGAAAAAGATTTTTGTTACTTATATTCACTTTTCAAAAATTTATTTCTCTCTTATCTTGAGGGCTGCAGGTCTGAAACTCAGCGTGCGCACTACCCCTGTGTAGGCCTACGCGCCCCACCACCTGGCTCCCACCCCAGCCCCCAGCCACCAGTAGAAATAGAAACCCGGCATAACTTTTCATAGGGAAGTACAGCAGGGCCACCGAGTGCAATTGCACGTGAGGTGCACACGACCATTGTTGTGACCCATATAGCACCCCTCAAGGACTCGCCCATCTTCTGGGGAAAGTGCGGACATACTGACAGACAGGGCGATTAGAGTATAAGACTAGCGCGATCGCGCGCGCCTTCGGCGCGCGCTCACGCGCTAGGTCGCTCGCCGCTTCGCGGCTCGCGACGCTAACGGGCTCGGCGCTGCGCGCCTCGCCTCCTCCGGGCTCGCCGCTTGCGCAGCTCGCCCGTCGCCCCTAGTTTTAAACGCGACAGGTGCGCGCCTGTGCGTGCGTGCGTGCGTGCGTGCGTGCGTGCGTGCGTGCGTGCGTGCGTGCGTGCGTGCGTGCGTGCTGCGTGCGTGTGTGCTGCGTGCGCATGCGCGCGTGTGTGCGTGCATGCATGTGCGAGTACTCAGAGTCGTAATGGACTGTTCTCTAACAATTTGGCGCTGGCCCACTCTCACGTGTACATGGTGTTGTGGGTGTTGTAGTCGATCTCGACCTAGAACGCCACAAAACCAAATTCTACACTGAGTTCCTGCACTACTTTGGTATGCTGGAACTATGGCACCACTAACCCAGCCTCCATAGGCAAGTGTTGAGATATCCATGTTTACACGCGGTTACATTGTACAGATCAAACATTCTATTTCTAGAAGGTTCGATGAACATGGTGTTTAGCTACAGTTACAATGGATCGGGTCGCAAACATTAACGCTTAAGCGTACATACATAAGCCCGTTTGAGTTGGTCGCCGCCTGTTATATTGGCGAAGTTGGTTAGGTAACGGACTCGTAAACATGCGTCAGTGGTTCTACTTCTAGGCTTGCCGTTTTTTATTTTTCTTTTTTCAAAAATATGCGCTAGCGTACAACCACCCTCCGTACAGCGGGAGCATCGCTCCACCTTTTTCACCGCTTTCCATCAACCCACTGTTGAGAAACAGATTTTTGTTTTAAAAAGTTAGCTTCTGAACATTTATTTCTCTCTCGTCTCGATGGTGGTGGGTCTGAAACTTGGTGTGTACAGTACCCTAGTGCAGGCCTACGCGCCCCACCACCTCCCTCCTTGCACAGCCCCAAGTCACCAGTAGAAATAGAAACCCTGCACATCTTTTCATAGAAAAGTACAGCAGGACCACCGAGTACAATTGCACGTCGGTGAGGCTCGACTATCACAATAACCCATATACCACCCCTCCACGGTCCGCCAAGCATTAGGGGAAAGTGCGGACACACGCACAGACAGACGGCGATTATAGTAAAGCTAGCGCGATCGCGCGCGCCTTCGGCGCGCGCTCACGCACTAGGTCGCTCGCCGCTTCGCGGCTCGCGACGCTAGCGGGCTCGGCGCTGCGCGCCTCGCCTCCTTTGGGCTCGCCGCTTCGCGGCTCGCCCTTAGTTTTAAACGCGACAGGTGCACGCCAATGTGGGCATGCGTGCGTGCATGCGTGCTGAGTGCGCGCGTGCAGATGCGTGCATGTGCGAGTACTCAGAGTCGTAATGGACTGTTCTTAACAATTGGGCGCTGGCGCAGTCTGACGTGTACATTGTGCTGTGGGTGTTGTAGTTGATCTCGACCTCAAACGCCACGAAACCAAAATGTGCACTGAGTGCCTGCACTCCCTTGGCATGCTGGAACTGTCGCACCACTGTTCTAAGCAGCCTCCATGGGCACGTGTTGTAATATTCATGTTTACACGCGGTTACCTACATTGTTCAGAACAAACAATCTATTTTTAGAAAGTTCTATAAACATAGTGTTTACCATGGATCAAGAGGCCAACGCTTACCTTAAGCGTACATAACCCCATTTGTCTTTTTGTGGGCTGTGTTGCATTGGCCGAGTTGTTAGGCAACGGACTCGCAAACACGCCCCAGAGGTTCGGCTCTTTGGGCGTCCTGACGGTTTTTTTTATTTTTCTTTTTCTGAAAAAATGCGGTGGCGTACAGCCACCCTCCGTACAGTGGGAGCATCGCTCCACCTTTTTGACCACTCTCCATCGACCCAGTGTTGCAAGACAGATTTTTGTTTAAAAAAATTAACTTTCAAAAATTTATTTCTCTCTCATCTCAAGGGCGGCGAGTCTGAAACTGGGCATGTACACTACCCTTGCATAGGCCTACACGCCCCACCACCTGGCTCCCACCCCAACCACCAGCCACCGGTAGAAATAGAGACCCGGCATATCTTTTCATAGAGAAGTACAGCAGGCCCACTGAGTACAATTGCAAGTCACCGGGTGGGGACTACCACAATGACCCATATAGCACCCCTCCAGGGCCCGCCCAGCTTCAGGGGAAAGTGCGGACGGACACACAGACAGACACGGTGGTTATAGTAAAGGACTAGCGCGCTCGCGCGCGCCTTCGGCGCGCGCCTCGCCTCCATTGTGCTCGCCGCTTCGCGGCTCGCCCCTAGTGAAAAGCGCAAGTCGTGTGCCAGTACATATGCCACAGTGTGTGTCAGTGAGAAGCATCTCTGTGTGAGTGCTGGGTGTGAGCTTGTGTGCAGTGGTGTTCACACAGAAGGCGTTGGGCAGTAAGTCGCTGACCATCTTCATCATGGTCTTCTAGTTGCTCTCGACCATGCCATGTGTGTGTGTGTGTGTGCGTGCCTCAGAGTCCCGCTCGACTGTTTTCTAACAATTTGGCGCTGGCGCACTCTGACCAGTACATGGTCTTCAACAGACTGGGTGTTGAAGTCGATCACGACCTTGGACTTCGCCAAATCGGATCGGTCCTGCACTAAGTCCGTACACACCCTTAGTACACTGGGACTATCGCGCCACAGTTCTCACCAGTCTCCATCGACTCAGTGTTGAGAAGTCGATTTTTGTTACTTAAATACACATTTCAAAAATTTATTTCTCTCTTGTCTTGAGGGCTGCAGGTCTGAAACTCGGCGTGTACACTACCCTTGGGCAGGCCTACGCGTCCCACCTGTTTGCCCTCTCCCCGGGCTCCAGCCACCAGTAGAAATAGAAAGCCTGCATATATTTTCATAGGGAAGTACAGCAGGGCCACCGAGTGCAATTGCACGTCACCACCTACCGACTATTACTATAACACATATACGACCCTCCCACTATCCCTCCTTCCAGAGATCCAGGTGCGGACCCACATACATACATACATACAAACACGGCGATTATAGTATGAGACTAGCGCGCTCGCGCGCGCCTTCGGCGCGCGCTCACGCGCTAGGTCGCTCGCCGCTTCGCGGCTCGCGACGCTAGCGGGCTCGGCGCTGCGCGCCTCGCCTCCTTTGGGCTCGCCGCTTCGCGGCTCGCCCCTAGTGAAAAGCGCAAGTCGTGTGCCAGTACATATGCCACAGTGTGTGTCAGTGAGACGCATCTCTGTGTGGGTGCTGTGTGTGAGCTTGTGTGCAGTGGTGTTCACACAGAAGGCGTTGGGCAGTAAGTCGCTGACCATCTTCATCATGGCCTTCTAGTGGCTCTCGACCATGTCTTGTGTGTGTGTGTGCGTGCCTCAGAGTCCCACTTGACTGTTTTCTAACAGTTTGGCTCCGGCGCACTCTGACCAGTACATGGTCTTCAACGGACTGGGTGTTGAAGTCGATCACGACCTTGGACTTCGCCAAATCGGATCGGTCCTGCACTAAGTCCGTACACACCCTTAGTACACGGGGACTATCCCGCCACAGTTCTCACCAGTCTCCATCGACTCAGTGTTGAGAAGTCGATTTTTGTTACTTAAGTTCACATTTCAAAAATTCATTTCTCTCTTATCTTATGGGCTAAGTTCACATTTCAAAAATTCATTTCTCTCTTATCTTATGGGCTGCAGGGCTGAAACTCGGCGTGCACAATACCCTTGTGTAGGCCTACGCGACCCACCACCTGGCTCCCGCCCCAGCCACCAGCCACCAGTAGAAATAGAAACCCGGCATAACTTTTCATAGGAAAGTACAGCAGGGCCACCGAGTGCAATTGCACGTAAGGTGCACACGACCATTGCTGTGACCCATATAGCAGCCCTCCACAGCTTGCCCAGCTTTAGGGGAAAGTGCGGACGTACAGACGTACATGGCGATTAGAGTATGAGACTAGCGCGCTCGCGCGCGCCTTCGGCGCGCGCTCACGCGCTAGGTCGCTCGCCGCTTCGCGGCTCGCGACGCTAGCGGGCTCGGCGCTGCGCGCCTCGCCTCCATTGGGCTCGCCGCTTCGCGGCTCGCCCCTAGTGAAAAGCGCAAGTCGTGTGCCAGTACAATATGCCACAGTGTGTGTCAGTGAGAAGCATCTCTGTGTGGGTGCTGTGTGTGAGCTTGTGTGCAGTGGTGTTCACACAGAAGGCATTGGGCAGTAAGTCGCTGACCATCTTCATCATGGTCTTCTAGTGGCTCTCGACCATGCCATGTGTGTGTGTGCGTGCCTCAGAGTCCCGCTCGACTGTTTTCTAACAATTTGGCGCTGGCGCACTCTGACCAGTACATGGTCTTCAACTGACTGGGTGTTGAAGTCGATCACGACCTTGGACTTCGCCAAATCGGATCAGTTCTCCACTAAGTCCGTGCACACCCTTGGTAGACTGGGACTATTGCGCCACAGTTCTCACCAGTCTCCCTCGACCCAGTGTTGAGAAATTGACTTTTGTTACTTAAATTCACATTTCAATAATTTATTTCTCTCTTGTCTTGAGGGCGGAAGGTCTGAAACTTGGCGTGCACACTACCCTTGTGTAGGCCTACGCGCCCCACTACCTCGCTCCCTCGCCAGCCCCCAGCCACCGGTAGAAATAGAGACCCTGCATATCTTTTCATAGGGAAGTACAGCAGGACCACCGAGTACAATTGCACGTCACCACCAACCAACTATTACAACAACCCATATAGCACCCCTCTAGGACTCGCCCATCTTCTGGGGAAAGTGCGGACAAACGCACAGACAGACAGGGCGATTAGAGTATACTAGCGCGCTCGCGCGCGCCTTCGGCGCGCGCTCACGCGCTAGGTCGCTCGCCGCTTCGCGGCTCGCGACGCTAGCGGGCTCGGCGCTGCGCGCCTCGGCGCTGCGCGCCTCGCCTCCTTTGGGCTCGCCGCTTCGCGGCTCGCCCCTAGTGAGAAGCGCAAGCAGTGTGCCGGTACATATGCCACAGTGTGTATCAGTGAGAAGCATCTCTGTGTGGGTGCTGTGTGTGAGCTTGTGTGCAGGGGTGTTCACACCGAAGGCTTTGGGCAGTCAGTCGCTGCCATCTTCATCATGGTCTTCTAGTGGCTCTTGACCATTCCCTGTGTGTGCGTGTGTGCCTCAGGGTCCCACTGGACTGTTTTCTAACAATTTGGCGCTGGCGCACTCTGACCAGTACATGGTCTTCAACGGACTGGGTGTTGAAGTCGATCACGACCTTGCACTTCACCAAATCGGATCGGTCCTCCACTAAGTCCATGCACACCCTTGTTAGACTGGGACTATTGCGCCACGGTTCTCAACAGTCTCCATTGACCCAGTGTTAAGAAATAGATTTTTGTTACTTATATTCACTTTTCAAAAATTTATTTCTCTCTTATCTTGAGGGCTGCAGGTCTGAAACTCAGCGTGCGCACTACCCCTGTGTAGGCCTACGCGCCCCACCACCTGGCTCCCACCCCAGCCCCCAGCACCACGTAGAAATAGAAACCCGGCATAACTTTTCATAGGGAAGTACAGCAGGGCCACCGAGTGTTGAAGTCGATCACGACCTTGGACTTCGCCAAATCGGATCGGTCCTGCACTAAGTCCGTGCACACCCTTGGTACCCTGGGACTATTGCGCCACTGCTCTCACCAGTCTCCATTGACCCAGTGAAGAGAAATAGATTTTTGTTACTTAAATTCACATTTTAAAAATTTACTTCTCTCTTATCTTGAGGGCTGCAGGTCTGAAACTCGGCGTGCACACTACCCCTGTGTAGGCCTACGCGCCCCACCACCTGGCTCCCGCCCCAGCCGCCAGCCACCAGTAGAAATAGAAACCTGGCATATCTTTTCATAGGAAAGTACATCAGGACCACCGAGTACAATTGCACGTGAGGTGCACACGACCATTGCTGTGACCCATATAGCAGCCCTCTAGGACTCGCCCATCTTCTGGGGAAAGTGCGGACATACTGACAGACACGGCGATTAGAGTATGAGACTAGCGCGATCGCGCGCGCCTTCGGCGCGCGCTCACGCGCTAGGTCGCTCGCCGCTTCGCGGCTCGCGACGCTAACGGGCTCGGCGCTGCGCGCCTCGCCTCCTCCGGGCTCGCCGCTTGCGCGGCTCGCCCGTCGCCCCTAGTTTTAAACGCGACAGTTGCGCGTCAGTGCGTGCGTGCGTGCGTGCGTGCGTGCGTGCGTGCGTGCGTGCGTGCGTGCGTGCGTGCGTGCGTGCGTGCGTGCGTGCGTGCGTGCGTGCGTGCGTGCGTGCGTGCGTGCGTGCGTGCGTGCGTGCGTGCGTGCGTGCGTGCGTGCGTGCGTGCTGCGTGCATGTGTGAGTACTCAGAGTCGTAATGGACTGTTCTCTAACAATTTGGCGCTGGCGCACTCTCACGTGTACATGGTGCTATGGGTGTTGTAGTCGATCTCGACCTCGAACACCACAAAACCAAATTCTACACTGAGTTCCTGCACTACCTTGGTATGCTGGAACTATGGCACCACTAACCAGCCTCCATAGGCAAGTGTTAAGAAATCCATGTTTATACGCGGTTACATTGTACAGAACAAACATTCTATTTTTAGAAGGTTCGATGTACATGTTTACCTACAGTTACGACGGATTGAGTCGGCAACACTACTCTTAAACGTACAAAAGCCCATTTGCGTTGGTTGCTGCCTGTTGCATTGGCGAAGTTGGTTAGGTAGTGGACTCGTAAACATGCGTCAGTGGTTCGACTCCTAGACTCGCCGTGTGGTTGTTTTTATTTTTCTTTTTTCAAAAAAATGCGATGGCGTAGAACCACCTTCCGCACAGTGTGAGCATCGCTCCACCTTTTTTACCAGTCTCCATCGACCCAGTGTTGAGAAACAGATTTTTGTTCCTAAAAATTAACTTTTAAAAATTCATTTCTCTCTCGTCTTGAGGGCTGCAGGTCTGAAACTTGGCCCGTACACTACCCTATTGTAGGCCTACGCGCCCCACCACTTGGCTCCCGCCCCAACCCCCAGCCACCGGCAGAAATAGAGACCCAGCATATCTTTTCATAGAGAAGTACAGCAGGACCATCGAGTGGGGAGGCACGACCTGGACACGGGACTAATAGGTTGGCGCATATAGCACCCTCGTGGGCTTCGCCTAGCTCGAGAAGAAACTGCGGACACACTGACAGACACACCAGGCGATTATAGGAAAGGAAGATTAGTAGTGACTAATTTAACAGACAAGTTAGTTAGTACACTACAAGTGGCGTGACCTAGAGAAGAACCGCCACGCTGGCGTCGGCCACGAGCGAGCAGTCGACGGCCGCCGCGCCATCCGCCCGCCTGCCAAGATGGAGCGTGAACAAACGGCTGGCTCACGTCCTCGAGCAGACCAGTCCGTTCCGGCAGCGGAGCAAGATCGAGGGATGCGTCTTCCTCACGGGCGCCGGGCGACCAAGCGACAAGCTCGAAGACGACCAACGGCCAGAGAGGCGGCGGACGGCGTCGGCCGGAGAAGACAACAACGGCAACGGCTGCAATGACTGTGGAACGCCAGCCTTCACCGACCGCGCCGGTCCGACCGCAAAGCCTCGTCCCCACTGCGCCAAGAAGGGCCACTCCATCAGACGCTGCGGATCGCCGAAGCGACCGCGATGCCGGTGACGTATATACATGTGTCGGCTATATACATGTGTCGGCCGACACATCTATATAGACAACTGATCTAGATACGTATACGTATCTACATGTGTCGGTTCTATATACATGTGTAGGTCGCCAGTTCTAAACTTCCTGCGGTCCACAAGGACAGAATGGCCATAGATTGTAATCTAACTGACTGCGTCAAAAGGGCCACAACAGTAATCTACACTGGTTTGCCAGCCTCCCCCCCTTCCCCCCCCCCCCCCCCCCTACGTTACACGGTCGCTTCGTAGCAGTTGACTTACACAAGGCTACGTAGGTAGCTAGCTAGCGTAGCTACACAAGCTGCACCTACTGAGCGACGCAAGATCTGTGACTGCTTGTGGTCGTGATAAGATGAGGTGAACGTGGAACGGAAGGCAGCCGAGCCGCAGGTCGTTAGGTTTTCTTGCTGGGCTCGAACCCATTTCAGTCATGCAGTTGCATTTGAGCGCGACGGAACAGAGACGCTCAACAGAGACAGCCGACGCGCGCACCGCGCAGCTGAGCAACAGAGTGCCGAAGTGTTACACTTTCAGGTAGCTTTTGGTGCTCATTCATAGTTTTTGATGTGCGGATATAGTTTTTGGTGCGCGTTTATAGTTTTTGATGCCCGCTTATTGATTTCTGGTGCCCAAACTAGGGATTATTTGGTGACCATTAATTTTGAACCCATTAATTAGGCAGTAGCATTAATTAGGTAAGGTCACCCCCAACTAAATGTTATACTCGGACAATAGCAGTGGCAGCCACTTTGAGCCCATGATTCGCTGTTGACCATCTGTTTATTGTATCTGTTGCTTGGCGTTATCTGACGCGCGTTTCAGCATATGTTATGACAGGAGAATTTGACTCGCACTGCAGATGTATATAGACCGACACATATAGATACGTATACGTATATACATCAGTTGTCTATATGAATGTGTCGGCCGACACATGTATATAACCGACACATGTATATACGACACCGGCAGCAGCAGAAGCTGAGCAGGGTGGCGCCTGATGCTGCGGCAGCAGAGGCGGCCCGGTCCGCCACGACGACCCGACTGCTGGAGAGCGTGAGCCGTCGGACCAGAGCAGAGCCGTCCCAGTGCTGGCGACGCCCGACGCGGCTGCTGCAGCGTCCACGCGCACAGAGGACACGTCCAAGGGGCACAGCGAGCCGACGGAGTCGACATGCGCCTGCTGGCCCAGCGCGGCAGACGAAGCAACAGGCGTCGGACTGCATCAAGATGGCACGAGGCGCGGACCCTGAGAAAATCGCGGCCGTCGGCGCCATGCATCCGTCGCTGCACCTGCGCCCTGGGCAGAGATGCCATGCTCTTCCCGCACGCCCAAGAACCGTCCCACCAGCCGGTCGTCCGAGCGCAGAACCAGATGACGACTGCCGAGCTGTCGACGCCGGCATCGACCCAGAAGACGACCGCCGCGCTGTCGACGCCGGCATCGACCCAGAAGACGACCGCTGCAGGCTACAGCAGCCGCCCGTCTTCAGCTAGAAGGGGAGGGATGTAGTGTACGCAACGACACTACAGTGATCCCAAGCACGAAGAGCGGACGTGACATGCGATCGAACGGAACTATGTAACGTGACACTGTCGACTTGGAAAATAGAGTATATTAGTAGTGACTAATTTAACAGACAAGTTAGTTAGTACACTACAGTAGTGTGATGGATTTTGATTGCGCAGAGAATTATTAGTCGTCGCGAGCTGATTTTTGTTAGGCGGTCAGCCAGCCTGTAGCAGGGGCGGATCTAAGGAGGGGCGCGAGGGGCGGCGCCCCCCCCCCCCCCCCCCTAGAGGGTCGGGACTGCCAATGTTTTTCAACAGGGTACCCCCTGTGATCAAAGTCATGGATTGCGAGTCTCTATTCGAAAGCTTGCTCACCAAGAAGTCTGCTCCAGAACAGTGCAAAAATCGCGAAATTTTTGCCTGCGTCGCAATTGAGCACAACTGCAAATCGGTGTAGCTGCCATGACATGCAAAAATGCCGCCTATGGCGCTATGTACAATTTTCAGACAGGAAGTTAACATTTTTGGTTGAGCCCCCCTAAAAAAATCCTAGATCCGCCCATGGCCTGTAGGCTCCGCTTCCTCGCTGCCGATATGGCGGCTGACGCAGCAGCACAGCACAGCTCGCTCCCTTCCATTTGGCTCGGACGGCCCGAGGCGGCGAGACCGGAGGGCGGCCTAAGTGCTCGGCGGCGTCGGCGTCGGCGGCGGCTATTTTTTCAGCCAAATTGAAGAGACTGATCGAAAGCGACGCCTATCCACCCGCGAGCGCGCGCGCGCGCGCGCACGCCGCCTCCGGGCGGCGCTAATTAATCCGATGCCACTCTCCGAACCCCCTCTCCCCCCTTCTTTCCCCAAGCCGCCGCGCAGCAGTCTTTCCGATTCTTCTCAAGCGGATCCCCGCCCCTTGCAATTTTCTTCGCGACCAGCAGACTACTAGCTCCGTAGAAACAGGACGTTGCGCGTTAGCCACAGCCCCGTCCCGTTGCTCCTCCTCATTAAGTCAAGAGCACACGAGAGGTGAAACAGAGAAGAATGCGCGGTGGGCAGGAAACCGGCCGGACTGAGAACTCGGGAGGATTGTTTGCGCAGCGGCCGTCTCCATTCAGCGGCGGAACTGTCCCGGCCGAGCTGTGGCCTTCAATTGTGCCTCCAATTGACTTGTTTGCCCGTTCGGTGCGTCCCCCGCGACGAATGTGTCGAACTGGGCGACTAAGAAGTTCGGCTAAGCACAGTAGGCTAGTCGGAGAAAAAGAAACAACGTGCGTCCCTGCGTCCGTGCGGTCGTGCTTTTGCAGCGATGGTGTGCGACGATGGATGGATGTGCTACCCATCACTTAGATGCATGCGTAGGTGCTACGTATGTAGGTACATAGGTACCTACGTACATGCGTCCACGTGCGGCTGTACATGGTCCACGGAAGCTTCGGCCGAGCGGCAATCTGTCCGCCGCCCGTCTCTCGGCCGCGTGTCGTCGTTCCTTGTCTCGTTCGGCCATCAATTCTCGCATTCACTCAGCAGCAGCACCGCCGACCCCTCGTTGCGAAGCGAGCGAGCCTTCGCGCGTCGCCGCTCGATTCGCTCGAGGGAAACGCGTCGCCGACGACGACGACACTCCCCCCTAAGCGCCACCCATCTGCTCGCGCGCGCGACCCTCCGGCGCCGTAGAGAGACAGACCGGCGGCCCTATCGATTTTCGCCTCGCCCTAACATTTTCCGCGGCGCGTCGTCGTCGACGTCAGCGCGAATTCATATTTCTCCCTCTCTCGCCCTGGGGCCGCCTCCTTTTCTCGCTCGCTTCTAGTTCCCGGAAGCCGATGCGACGGCCGGTGGAAGGCGTGGCGGCGGCGGCAGCGAGTTCGACGTGGACGTCATCAGTCGGCAGCAGTGCACGGTCGTCGTCGTCGACAGCGAGCGGCGTAGCCACCCGTGGCC
The DNA here is from genome assembly GCA_030248085.1 of Paralinhomoeus sp. GSCO2_6. Classification (NCBI taxonomy): domain Eukaryota; kingdom Metazoa; phylum Nematoda; class Chromadorea; order Monhysterida; family Linhomoeidae; genus Paralinhomoeus; species Paralinhomoeus sp. GSCO2_6. The sequence goes on along the minus strand of JASAMY010003775.1, from coordinate 82,063 downwards.
ACCTGCCGGCGCGCCACTGACGCACGCGCTCCGACTCCCGTCTCGACGCCGACAGCAGGTCCGCTGAGCGCCGACATTTGAATCTTGGCGCGCCCTGACGTTGACCGACCGTTTCCAGTCGCAATTCACGACACACCACCACGTTCGTTCGCTTCAGCGTCCCCCGGCGGCCCTGTCCGTTCGAACGCCGGCCGTTTGAGGCCGACTGAGGCCGCGGGTCGCGCTCGTCGCGGGCCGCGCGTTGCGGGCCGCAGCCGTGGGGCCGGCCGGCCCTTACCCGCGGTTCCCCCACTGCCAGTGGCTCTGCCGTCGCGGCGGCGCGGGCCCCGCCACGGCCCAGGCCAGCGCCAGCTGCGGCCGCCTCTGTCGACTCTCCTCGTCGTCACGCCTGGTGCGTCGAGAGCAGCGTTCAAAATTTCTGCTCGTAGCGATTTTGTTTGACAATCTGTCGTCTGGAATGCGCATTGCCCGTTCAGAGTTCCTTTCCCTCGGCCGATATGGGCGACCAGGAGAAGGTGCGCGCGACGAGTGTCTTTTTTCTCGCAGAGCCGGAAATGAGCAACTCTCTGCTTGCCCCTTTTAGCAGAAGCAGATCGTAGACGCGTTCAACGTGTTCTTCGCCGACAACTACCAGACGATCAGCGACACGGCGGACGCGAGCAAGACGCTCCGCTCCATCTGGGGCATGACGCTAACGATTCTCATCATTCTCACGCTATTCGTCGTCGTCGTCAGCGTCGTCGCCATCCTCTACGGCTGTCGCGTCTTCAGACAGCGACGGCCCAATCAGCCGCGCAAGCCCATCGAGCTTTGACCTCCCGGGCTTTCTCCCCGAAAAGCTTGTGGAGTTCTGTTGCGTGAGTACCGTATGTATTCTGTGCATTCTCTGATGAAGAGCGCGTTTTCGATAAGCCAAGTGGGTGACAGGAGGAGGAGGCTAGTCATCGAACACGTCTGTAGCTAGCACACGCTTAGAGCTGCGTTAGGGGAGTGTTCATAGAGTCGCAGTGCAGAGTGTGGGCTGCTGCTACCCGTTGTATTACGACAGTAAGTATGGTATTTCATTTTATGGAGCACCAACACCTCCATTGATCTCCTCTCCTCATGCGCAAAATGGTAGTGCACAATACCATACATTTACATGTAGTTTAGACTTCTTCTACCTGTGCGTTCTGTTGTACACGCTTCCAATACCTATTGTATTGGGCCACTTTATCGAGAACTAAATGCAGATTTGTAGATGTGTAGGTGTTTCATGACCCGTCCTGTGTTGTACACGTTCGATGGAAGCGCTACAACCGCGTGATTCGCGACCCTCGTGCTATTACAAGAGTAGCAGAAACTCAAATTTCCGAACTTCTTTTTTGCTGCTTTTCATATACCGTATACCATATAATCTAGGTAACCACAAGTTGTATGTATGTTGACAGCAGAATTTTTTTTTTCTATTCTCTGCTACTCTCGACGAGTGCCATACCGTGATAAGAATGTACTAGACAGCCGGAAGTGTAGCTTGGGCTCCATTGTGTCACACTGTGATAATTTGTAGGCGACTCTAGATGACTGTGTTACTTACTACAGTACCAGCTTAGAACGGTTCATTTCATTAATATCACCAGTTCTTTTTTCGACTAACAACAGACGGTCGGCTTATAGGCACACACTTGGAGGAAGTATTGCAACGTCATAGACCCGGTGCGTGCGTGCTTTCTTCGCACCCGTTCCTAATCTACATAGTGTCGGTTCCGTCGCGCTCGTGTCATGTGTGTCTGTGGATCAAAAATAAACTGGAAGTGGGATATGTGTTGATCATCGCTGCTTCAGGCACTGCCGGCACAGGCTAGTGCGCGCAATGTTTGATGTGTACATTGTACATGATGTGCACATTTGATGTGTACACAACGAACAATGCATAGGTCCGACGTGCACTGGACCTATTAGCTAATAACTTTTTACTTTTCTCTGTGTATCTCGTTAGTTACCGTAAATCGTCCAGTAGTACCCAGCCCCTCCAATAATGCTCACGGTATGTATACGTCGAACGAAATTCAAATAAGCAACTACGCAAACGCGGTACTCCAGAAAGGAGGCGAGACAAAGTTCAAACTTGTGCTAAAAATGAGCTGTTGAGTGGGTACGCAGCTTTAATCCAGCGGGCGCGAGTCACAGGAATTGTCGCGCGCTGCATCTCCGATAAGCTGGCGCACAGGCGTGAATATAGCACTAGAATTTGTGCTAGTAATTCTTTTGGCTTTGGTCACGCTTTGGCTTATAGAACAGAATACCTACAATTGGCCAGAAGGAACCGCCCATTCATACAACCATGAAATATGCACTGTGCATCGTTCTATGCCTAGTGGAGTACAGTCTGGCTTGTGGCAAGGCCAAGGACAAGCCTAAGACGGAGGAACCAAAGAAACGTTAGTCGTAGTCTGAAGCTCGTGACTGATTGTGGTACTGGAAACCGCATAGGGACGCCAGTGAGTGGGTGGATGGATTTATGGAATTTTCTTTATACCTAGTTTCGCTTGTGTTGAGTGGAGGTTCGCAATAGTCCGCCAGTTGGTGTAATTGACTTTTACTATAGCTCTGCACTTCCAGCGAGAGTCTTAATTCTGGGCGGCATCGTCAACGCCCAGTTCCGAAGCGTCCGCTCCGTGTTTGAATTCGACACTTCGACTCTGCGGATCGCCGAGAATTCCTACAACATGCAACTGGACCGAGTCTGGCATCTGGCACAGCGTCGGCAGGCTGGAGGACGCGCTACTCGTCTCGGGCGGCTCGCAGCTCCAGCTCAAGGACGCCACGCTCCACGTGAATCCCACGCCAGCCAGCGAGCTGTACCACTCGCGACGCGGCTTCGCCAATCGCGCGCCCATTCAAACGAGCCCGGAGGTCGTGGCTCGAGCGACGACGCAGATTGGTTCGTGAGGGGGAGGGGATTGGATTTCCTTTCGTTTTCACACTTCCATCCAGGCGAGAGGGTGTTCGTGTGCGGCTGCGAGAACGAGGGCCGGGTGACGGCGAGCTGCGAGTTCTACTCGTTCACCGCGAACGCCTGGACGCCCTTCAACGAGCCCATGCCCCAGAGGGTGTACGGGGCGGCGGCGGTCACGGACAACTCGCGATTTCTCTACGTCATCGGCGGCATGACGAATCGGCAGCGGAATGGCAGAACCCAAGTCGAGCCCACGAACAGAGCGCACCGCTTAGACGTGCATCGCCGAGTCTGGAGCGAAATTGCGCCGGCGCCGGAGACAATGTATCGTAATCCCTCCAATAGTGTCCGAGCACTATAATCTTAACCTTTCTGACGATTCCTCGTTCAGGCAAATCTGGAACTCGGCAGTGTACGTCGCCGGTCGGTCGCCGCGGCCCTACCTGCTGTACTGCGGCGTCACCTACCGGCGAATCGCACCAAAATGTTACACTTACGACATCGCCACCGACTCCTGGACTGAGGCGGCCGCACCGACTGGGCTGACGGGCGGGCCGAAACTGGTTCGCTGCGGCGGGAAGCTGTTCGCGTTCGGCAACTTTGCGGACGCGGCCACTGAAAACAAGTTGGTGCCAGTAGCCCAAGTACTGGACGAGAGCAGCAAACGGTGGCAGCCAGTGACCAGCGCGCTCATGCCGAACATTGGCCGCTTCGAAGCGATCTGCGTTGACTGAGGAACGGCCGAAATTTTTTTTTTTGCGAAGTCGAATTTTTTCGCGCTGCAATTCGTTCGAGTCTGTTGGACGCAAGCCAGGCACGCACGACCAGGGGCAGCGTATGGCCTAGTGGTGGAGAATCGGCCTCTTGCGCCGGCACGGTTCCGGGTTCGGTTCTTGATGGATCCACTAAAACGAGTACCGTACTTCCCTACCCTATCAATGCTGTCGCTGTCCTAAATTAGACGGCGTTCTTCCGAATGTCTGGCCAATTCTGTGACTCTAGACGGGAAGGCGTCATGGAGATGGATATACTCTACGGCCATTCACCGCCTCTTAGCGTCGCCCCCAATCCAACACGCACGCACGCACGCACGCAACGCCGAATTGTCAACGGAACTTTTCGCTCAACCCCCAACGACGCGCACCCAAAGAGAAGTGGAAGGACGACAAACGGACGCGCCAGCACGAGGGGACACCCAGTCGTCGTCCCGTCACTCACATCCATTAGAAGAAGGAACAGCGCGCGCCTCTATAGCCCTACCCCCAAATCAATGAGACAGTACAACAAACGAACAACAACTCCTAGTGTCGGTTCTTATAATTTTGTTGTCGCGGCGATTTTGTTGTCGACAAAGAAATTCTCAGTCGCGTCTCTGCTGCTCGCGAGCCTCCTGCAGTTTGCGCTGTCGGAGGGCTAAAAGGGCGACTGTCGGATGATTTTCTGAATTCTTCCCTTTACTGTAGGGGGGGGGGGGGGAGGGGTTGGGGGAAGGGGTTGGGGGGGGGGGACTGACCCCCCACGACCGTGGGAGGGAGTTGCACCGGTCCCTGAGTTTCAGATTTTTCTCGGGTATTCGCGGGTCTCCACACTGACAATTTTCCCATCTACTAAAAGCACCAATATAGCAAGACAAAAGTACCAAGTTGACGTAATTTTGGTGATATTTTTGTTCGTGTTCCCCCAAACCCCCTGTTAGCTTGGGGACCCTTAAAACCCCACGCACAAGGCCAGACCAAGTCAGAGGTACGCCCACAACTATCACCAGCCTTACCGCCAGGCCTGTACTTCTCTTTGACCTCCTCCTTGGGCGGCGCGTCGTTGGTGGTCGGCGCGACCGCTGGCTGCGGCTTCGGCGGCGCCGGAGCCGGCTGCGGACGAGCGCCACCGGCTCGCCAGCTACGATCCTCGTCCGCTGCAGAAAGTCACGGCCGGTCAGCAGCTTGCGACTTTGCCCCTTCGGTCCCCCTACCTGGCCCCGCGCTCCTGACGGCGGGCGGCGGCGCTTGCTGCCGCTGCTGCGTCGGGGCAGCGCCCCTTCTCCACGGACCCTCGTCCGCCGGCGCCGCCGCCGGCCGCTGCGCCGCCGCTGGCTGGCCAGCCGGCGCCTGCTGCTTGACGTTCCGCACCCAGAGCCCTTCGTCCGCTGGACGCTGAGCCGCCGCTCCGGCGCCGACGGCCGGAGAGGGCGTCTGCTGCTGGACGTTTCGCACCCAGGTGCCGCCGTCGTCGGCGGACGTCGGCGCCGCCGGGCGCCGGACGGCGCCGGCGGCCGGCGGCGGCACGACGGGCGGCTCGGCGCGCCGCCAGGGCCCCTGGTCGGCGGCGCTCGGCCCTCCGTCAGGCGCCGCTGCTGCCGCGGCGGGCGCGCCGCGCGGCGGGGGCCGCGCCGGCTGCGAGATGGGCCCGGCGCGCCAGTTGTCGACGTTGTCCGAGATGCCGATCGACGCCTCGTCGCGCCTGCCGAAGCCCGGCCGGTCCTTGTCCCGTTCCGCCTGAAAGGGACTCGTCGTCGTCGGGTGACGACGACGCAGCAGCAGCGGCAGCAGCGCGCACCCGTCTCGCGTCGCGCTCGGCCTGGCGGCGCGCCTGCTCCTCCTCCTTGGCCTCGCGGATCTCGCGCTCCTTGCGCTCCTCCTCGTCCTAGAGGTGGGGGCGTCGTGAGCGCGCCTACGCCGCGAGCGAGCAGCGCATGGCGGCTTCGCACCAGCAGGAACTGCTCCTTGCGGTCGCGCATGCGCTCGGCCCGACGCTGCTCGAGGCGCAGCTCGCGCTCCCGACTGAGTCGCTCCTTCCACGCCTCGAGTTTGTCCTTGAAGCGCTGCTCGGCGCGCTCTTGCTTCTGCAAATCTCAAAACGTCTGCCACGACAACGCTTTGTCGTTGTTTGGATGAGGGGCAACGCTAGGGGGCCGTCAATGGCCCATATAGCATATCACCCATCTCCAAGACGCCTTCCCGTCTAGGGCCGCATAATTAACCAGACATTTGGAAGAACGCCATCTGTAGTCTATGGCAGGGACAGTGATATGGAAATACCCGTTTTAGTGGCTCCATCGAGAATCGAACCCAGATCCGTGCGGGCGCAAGAGGCCGCTTCTCTACCACTGCGGCCATGATACGCTGCCCCCCCCCCCGATCAACGATTGGGGACATAAATGCCGCCTCTTCTCGCCTGCTCGCGGAAGGCGTCCAACTGCTCGCAAATGTCTTCGTAGCGGTCGGCGATACGGTCGCGCAGCGCCAACTCCGCCTTGCGTTCCGCCCTGAACGCCGGGGGGGACAATCCAAAATTCTCGTCGACACACCGTCGATATTCGACCCCAAACATACAAACGTGGTTGTTGCGTAGTAACTGAGTCATGCGGAGCGGGTAGAGCACGTTCATGCACGAACTTTGGGTGGGGAGGTGCAGAAGAGAGACTTTTCACTGCAGAAGAGCGAATTGCTCATTCGCGCAAACGTAGTGTGTACATAGTTGAATAGGAACATTTTGCATACCAATAGTACAAATACCTACGCGTACTCTGTGAAAAGGGGGCCGAAGTAGACACTAAACAACAATATACTGCTGTCTGGTTCTAAAACACTAAAAAGTACACACGAGCACACACACACTTTCGTTCAAAAAAATGCTGCGAGGGGGGGGGGCCAGGGGGGCAAGGTTGCCAACTGGGGTGCGATGGTCCCCCCAGTTGCACGCAGGATGCCGCCTAAAGCAACTCACAGCACTTTGTCGACCTTGGCCTTCTGGAAGGCCTCAAAGACCGCCTTACGGTCGCTCTGCAGCTGCGCGTTGTGGGCGCGCCGCTGCTCCAACTCCGTGAGGTGGTAGGCTCGCACGAGGTGGTCCGAGCGCGCCTCCAGGCCCTTCTGCCGCGCCACGGCCGCCTTGCGCTCCTGGTCGAGCTTGTTGCGCTGAACGGAAAAAAGAATCCCGACCCTTGGGGGAAGAATAATTGAACGAATGCACGCATGCACGCTCGCACCATGTCTGCGACTGGGGGTACCACCCTCTCCCAGTATGGAGGCCCTTCCCCCAGTAGGGGGTACCCTCTCCGAGTCTGGGGGGGCCCCAAGTAGGGACCCCCAAAAAACAGAGAGCAGGGGGATACGCTCCCCCAGTAGGGGGGGGGGGGGTACCCTCCCCAAGTATGAAGCCAAGCCCCTCATCCTCACAATTGTTCTAGAGTGTTATCGACCTGTCAAAAATGGCATGAGTAAAAGGTCAGTGTTGTTTCACCATAAAACACTGAAATCACGCTCTTTGCCCATTTTGTTTAACGTCAGTCGGTCACTGGTCTGACTCGCATGCAACATTATGTTGGTATGTTCATCAATAAAAAAATTGATTGATCGATTGATTGAAGACCGCCATCCTCATCGTCGGCCGATCGCTAATACCTGCTCCATCATGAGCCGCTCTGCGTCGATCTCCTTGACCGGCTGGTCGCTGCTCCTCAGCTCGTCCAGGACCATCTGGCCGATGCGCGTCTTGGCCAACTTCTCCAGCTGGTCCTGCTGCACCTTGCGACGAGCCGCCTCGATGCGCTCCTTGCGCTGCTGCTCCTCATAGGCCGTTTGCTGCGCCCGGAGCCGTTCCGATTCCAGTTCCGCTTGGCGCCGTTCCGACTCCTTGCTGCAAGTGACTAGGACCATACCCGTAACTGGGGGGGGGGGGGCGGACCACCGTCACAATATTTCCAGCACGCACCCAGACCCCTCAGAATTGTCCAGACTCAGACCCAAAGCGAGAGGGGCAGCGAATGGCCTAGTGGTAGAGAATCGGCCTCTTCCGCCCGCACGGTGTCTGGGTTCGATTCTTGATGGAGCCACTAGACCCAGGACTTCTCTCGTGCCGTCGCTGCCCTAGACTACAGATTGCGTTCTTCCGAATAGTCTCTAGCTAAGTATGCGCCTCTAGACGGGAAGGCGTGTCATGGAGATGGCTATGCTATCTGTGACCATTGCCGGCCTCCCCCCCAGCGTTGCCCCCAAATCCAACAACAACAACAGGACGCGACGAGAAGGTCTACGTACGCAAGACGCTGTTGCTCGTCCAGTCGCTGTCGGTGCATGGCCTCTACGTGGTTCTTCTGGCGCTCGGTCTGCTGCCAGCGACTGGTCGCCGCCTCCTGATCCGTCCCGATGTGGTAGGCGCAGAGCTGCGCCTGGCGCTTGTACTGCAAGCGCGCGCTCACTAATTAGGTAATTAGTCGCCTCCACGACGCTGCACGCACGCACGCACACCTCCTCCATGAGCGTCTTGCGCCGCTCCTCGACGTCGAGCGAGCGCACGCACTGCCAGAGGGACGAATGCAGCAGCTCCAGCTGTTCCTCCATCCGGGTGGGCAAGCTCAGCGCCGCCTAGCAAGAGACAGACAGACGCCCACTCTTCTTTCTCTCCCTCCTCGCCTTGTCGACGCAATAAAAACAAAAGGCATTGATTGCTAAAGACTCACCCAGTTGCAGTCGAACCGCCTCTCGCCGGCAAAAGTGACGCTGTCGGCGCGGTGGTCGACGCGCACCTACGAGTCGCCTTTGCGTGGGAGTTTTTCGCATTTAAATTCTTCGAAAAAAAAAACACGTCGACTCACGTGCACGAAGCCCTTCTTGGCGGCGCGCACGAGAAGGCGCTCCAGTTCGGGCGCCGAGAAGAAGGGCACGATCTCCAGTAGGCGCTTCAGCGTCAGACTACTGTAGTACTGCGCCAGCTGCAAGTTCGTACCGGTTCGCACCGGTTCGTACCGGTTCGTACCGGTTCGCACCGGTTCGTACCGGTCCGCACCGGTTCGTACCGGTGCGCACCAATCATCCCCCACCAGTTGCAGCGCCTTCATGGCGGCGTTGATCTTGAGCCGCTCGACGTAGAGGTCGTATTCCGCCCGACCGATAGCTGTCAGCGCCGTCAGCTGAGTCTCCACGCGCCCCGCCAAGCCCAGGGGCGTCGTCTCCGACTGCAGGAGGCTGCAGCGAGAGCGCGAGAGCCAGACTGAACCGGTACAAAGGACAACGAGAGAAAGCGCACCGAAATAGCTGCTGCGCCGGCTGCGCGGCGAGCGGCAGCACGTTGAGACGGAAGAGCTCGCGCAGCAGCGTCTCCTTGGTGGGCACGTTGCGCACGTTCAACAGCTCCGCTAAACCGGTTTTGTTGTTGTCACCTCGGTCAGATGAAGGGTGTTTTGGGAATGGGGGGGGAGGGGTTTAAGGGGGGACTCAACAGCCGGTAACTTTGTGCTCAGCCACCTTTCCGAATTTTTCTACAGCTTCCGTAGTATAGTTCTCTCAATGTTTTCGTAGCCACAAGACAGCAAAATATTCTTGCACATGCTTTCACTAAAAACGTCTACCTTTTTACACGCTATTTCGGTGCGCACAATTTGTCCCATTCTAGACCCCTCCTTCCGTTCCGTCCGGCGACACGAACGAGCGCAGAACGCAGAAGACGACGAACCGAGTACGCGCTGGTTGTCTGCGAAGATCTCGTCGCAGTCGAGGCGCCGACTCAGGTCCGACGGCTGGCCAGCCTCGGCGTCCACCGAGAGCGCCGCGAGCAAAACTCGCGTCGACTGGCTGCAATCACAGAGCGTCGTCGCCGTTCGATGAATCGTTGGTGTTGTTGGATTAGGGGGGGGGGGGGGTGCAACGCTAGGAGGCAGACCCGTAACCGGGAATTAGACCGGGGGGTATTGGTTTAACTGGGTCGGGTGTAGGTTGGGTTCCCGCCCCCCCCCCCCAGCTTCGGTCAATCCTGCACGAAAAGTAGGACCACCCCCCCAGCTTTAGTCAATCCTGCACTGACTGCAGGTTACCCCTATGGCTGAATTGTGTTTCTCATACTTCCCAAGGTGTTTTTCAGGCCTGCGAGCATCATTATGTCCAAATCTCAAAAATTTCGCCTGCGGCGCTGTATTTTACACCTTACAGACCATTTTGGAGTCTTTTGGGCGCGTTTTCGGCCAAAAAATCACCAAATTTTGCCTGCGGCGCTGTTTTTTTGCTCCAACTGACCATTTTTAGAGTCACTGAAGCGCGCTTTTGGCCAAAAGTTCACAAATTTTTGCCTGCGGCGCTGTGTTTTCAGCATTCATGAAGCATTTTCTAGGTCACTATTGAGGCTGGAAAAAGACAAATTGTATCAAATTTGGCCGTGCAGGTCACCCCCAGCGACTTTTGAAAAATCCCAGATTCACCCCCCACCCCCAGCTTCGATGGCCAGTTACACCTCTGGGGGGGGCGGGGGTGAAAAGCTGGAGAGAGCGGGGGTAGGGGAAGGGAAATAGGCACTTTTGGCCGATTTTTAGTCAAAAATACACTGCAAAAACCCTCAAACAGGCACGTTTTAAAATTTCATGGAGGGAGGGGTGGGTCGGTTTGGAGGGTGGGTGGGCGTGTGGGTAGGCTCTAACAACAAAGCACATGGAGAGGGACCCCCAGTTACAGGTATGCTAGGAGGCCGTCAATGGGGAAGCACGAGAAACTCCATTGAGTTGAGAGGGAGGTCCTCCACCTAGTGGCTCCGTCAAGTCAACAGTCGAAGTCAACAGGGCCAAGAGGCCGACTTTTCTCTAGTACCAGTAGGCCATACGCCGCCCCGTTCGATAGATAACACTTCGCAGCGTCTCCTCGACATTGCCGAAAGAGGCTCACAGTTGCTGCTCGTCGCCCGCAAACGTCTTCTTCATGTCGCGCAACACCTCGAACATCTTGAGCAGCGCCGCCGCGTGGTACAGTCGGTTGCCCGCCTTCCAGAACACCAGCGCCAACTTCTCGTAGTAGGCCGCGTACGTGGAAGGGCGCGGCTAAAGCACTCTCACTCGCTCACATGAACGAATTTAAATTTAAATCCAATCAAATTTCGACACTCACGATCCGAGAGTCCTTCTCGTGACTCAGCACCATGATGTTGTGCGCGTCCTCGGCCGACTTGAACGCCTCCTAAATACAAAAAAGAAAGAAATTGAAATCTTGCGGAGAAAAGCCTCTGCAAAGCAGTATTGTGAATGAATACAATTTGGTATTTTTTTTATTTCAAGTCATTTTTTTCAAGTCATTACACTTCAGCACCTGGGGGACTGGTGGGTGGATAGGAGTTTGACTAAGGCCAGGAGGACTAAGAAAGGTGAGTGTTTACAACGCATTTTAAACTGAGCAAAATGTATCGAATTTGTTGACGAGAACCCTGTCATATTCTACCACTCCATCCGCCCCGTAGTAGGCCCAATTCCCAATTACAGCAGATATAATTGCCTATGATAAGCCCAGTTTTCCAGTAAACCCACACACCACGGACCAATCAAAATATACTGGCGGCAGCAGCCACTATGTTGAAGGAACTGCGGTACACTAACTATGAGCAGAGCGGTGCCATTGTCGCTGGTGTGGGCGTGGCCATATACCGCAAATCCTCCAATAGTGCCCCCAGGGCAAGCAAGAAGTACCCTACGATTTGCGTTATACAGGGACACACATCGTAAGTGGTGCGTACACAGCTACACCCATCAATGAATCAGGGTGTACGCGTCAGCGTACAACCCTAATATGTGACGACTTGCGCGCGCGAGAATTCGGATTTTTGATCGCCTATAACTTTTGATTGGCTGAACCGATTTCGGCGCGTTATGGGTCAAAAGAAGCGCACTCACGGGGGGACCGTACGTGCCACAGCGCGTTGCAGTATTGCTGCGCGTTAAGGGGGTACGCCCGAAAATGTTTCCGAAAAGTGTCTTTTTTTTTTTCGTGTTCTCCTCCCAGTTTTTGGAGCGCCACTCGCTAGTGCCATGGGCAATTGGAATGAAACTTGGCATGTGTAAGCGACCCATGATGGCAATTTTGCGTACCAAAGGAATCGTCTCTGCGTCCTACCAAACTCGAGATATCGTCGATTATATGCGTTTTTTCGGACATAGTCGTTTTTTTTGGGTGGTTTCCACCAAGAGTAAATCTCGAAAAAGTGCCCAATTAACCCCCAAATTTTTTTTGATTTTCTTGAACAGTTTCTTATGGAAAGTTTATGCCCAGTCACTGAACCTAAAACTTCGCCCCTGATAATGAGTTATTAGCAATTAAAAATATCGGCCAAAAAGTTTGTCCTTAATAGGCGCGCTAACGGCTGATCACAGAGCTTTGCTATAAAGGAAAAAGTTGTTCGGCATGACCTGGAATAGACCCCTTTTGACAATTGGACCAAATTGAACGCACCAAAATGCCTCTCCCCATTATACCGAAAACGAAAAATGGCGATATTTCGGTGTGGTTACATCGGAGGGCATTAACATCAATAATAAAGTTGATTGCCTTTCGATGGCGCACATTTCATTCCTTGGAGTCAACACGCTCCGACGCACCAAAATAATTTTACTTCCGGAATAATCGATAAATATCGATATGGGTAGGTCGGATCACTTTGGCTAAAACACGGAAGTTGACCGCCTGCACGTGTAGATCATTTTGTTTCTTTACACCGCTATGCTCCGACTAACCAATATGGCACTGCAGATGTGCACGCACGCACGCACACCGTCAAATGGGCTGCTTCGCAAAAAAACTCGATGTGGGTACGTTGCATCACTTCGGCTAAAACACAAAAGTTGACCGCCTAGTTATAGCGATCATTTTGATTCTTTACACCACTATGCTACGATGCAGCAATACAGCACAACTGCACGCGCCCGCCCGCACGCACGCACACACACATAATTATCCGCAGTGGCTTCTGTTTGTAGTTTCTCTGCATGCTGTGCCATTTGCTGATTGGTCATCCTGCTTTGTATCATTTGCATGACAATTAGTTGTGCACAACTTTGGTCAACCAAAAAAATACATGCGTACCTATTTTCAATCCACATGCTCACATTCTGTATGATGAGTGTCTCCTACTGCACTCGAGGGATTCTACCGAACACGCTACATATGTCATACATGGTACATATGTCGTGCATGCGTGCGTGCGTACATGCATGCATGTGTGCGTGCGTGCCTGCGTGCGTGCGTGCGTGCGTGTGCCTGCATAGGTTTTACGCATCGATGTTTGTCTTACGAAAAAACACTGTATTAAGGAAAAATTTGCAGGCGGCTGCAAAAAAAGGTGAATATGTGACGCTCTTTTGTTGGAGCCCAGTTTGAAAAAGAGGGGTATCAATTAAGGCATGCCTCATTTATGTATAGCCACTTATGCTTTGCAGCTGATCAACTTCAGTTTGAACAAACCGTGTATAAAAACCGAACCAAACGCAGCAACACGTCACATATTCGGCACTTTTTTGTGTGAGCCATCTCACTCACCCAAAACGCAACAGCAATCCTTTACCATTGACCTGGCACAGCCAAAGTTCCTACATAAATAATCGGCACCTTGCTAGCATTTGTGAGATGTGGATTGCCACTACAGTTCAGTTACAGTTAGTGATGTGTAGGTATGCATACGGTACTGGCTCCATTCGGCATTCCCTTTTTGGCATTTCACCCAATAACGCTCTGCTCCTATACAACGTGTTTGCGTGCGTACGTGCGTGCGTGCGTACGTGCGTACATCTGCATAGTGGTCCATGTGCAAGACCCTGGGGTCCTTCCTGCCTGTCTCACAACCACGTGGCGTTTAGTCGTGCGGCATATGTGAATGCAGGGTGTTCCAGTCCAGTTAGGTCCTATAATTGCCACTGCTCCTTTCTTATGCACGCGAACACAAAAAATGCCGAATATGTGATGTGTTGCTGCGTTTGGTTCGGTTTTTATACACGGTTTGTTCAAACTGAAGTTGATCAGCTGCAAAGCATAAGTGGCTATACATAAATGAGGCATGCCTTAATTGATACCCCTCTTTTTCAAACTGGGCTCCAACAAAAGAGCGTCACATATTCACCTTTTTTTGCAGCCGCCTGCAAATTTTTCCTTAATGACATTTCCGCTACTTTGAACTGTTAATCAGCTAAGAAACGCGATACATTTCCAACAGTGCCCCGGGGTAGAGATGTTGAAAGTACAGTGGCCCAGGGGCACTATTGGAGGATTTACGGTACGTCTGTCTGAGCACCACCCACCAACCGACCTGCCACAGCTCCATCTGAATGGCGGTGTCGAGCTGCGCCAGCCTGCCCTCCTGCAGGAGCACGAGGCTCTCGGGGTTGTCGAGCTTGACGCCGTGTGGGAAGTGCTGCTGCTTCTGGCATTGGGCCAGCTGCGCCCGAAGACTCTCGCAGAGCTTGCGGAACTCCACCCGGCGGCCGTAGGTGGCGCAGAACGCGTAGGCGCGCCGGGCCACGCGGTGGTACAGCTGCTCCACCTGCAAGAAGTGACCTTCAGCTTCATAGGTGACCTTCATCGCAATTTGGCCCAGGTGAATCGCCAATTATTCGAATTCGGGATTTTGTTGGATGGACCTTTTTGCGCCGAAATCTCGCTCAAAATGCTGTCTTAATTTGGTCCAAAATGTGTGTAGCTCACTCAGGTGGACCTGAAAATCGTTCATAGGTAGTTTTTTTATGGTAAGAAAAAACACAAAGCGCATAGAAACAGCGCCACAGGCAAAGCAAAATGTGTGCCACTTTTACCCAGCACCTCCCCCGTGGGCACGGGTACATGTACGTGTGCTCCACAACCCTGGGCTAGCCCAAGAGCGCCCACTCATGGCACGCAGCCACGCACCTGAGCGTTGTTCTTGAGCAGGTCCAGACAGTTGCGGTACGAGTCCCAGAGGAAGCGAAGCCAGGGCGAGAGCACCGTACGCTCCACGCGCTCCGCCGCCTGCGCCCCGCCGATCGCCGACACGGCGCTTAGCAGCAGTCTGCGAATTGAGGCGCGCGCGCTGATGCTCAAACTCAGCCCACTCAATTAGAATGTGTACAGAAACTGTCACGACGTTTAAGGCTCATTGATCCCTCTCATTATAGCTGTCCACAGAATTTGGGCAGTGGGGGAAAGACAATGTGGAATTTTCTGGCGAGGGGGGGGGGGAATTGTGACAAAAACGAACATGTGACCTTTTAAGCTAAAAGTGCAAGACTACAGCGCCACGACACAAGTTCTGCCCTGTTTACAAGGGACTTCGGCCGGGTGGGGAGGGGCGACTTCAAATGTCTGCGTCCTCAACTGGTGTGCCACACTCACGTCTCGGGCGCGTCCGCCTGATCGAGGTCGTCAGCGATCTGCTCTGCCTTGCCCGCCGACTCGGCTCTCGCCTCCTCGCAGCGTCGTTGCGCGTCGTCGAGAAAGGCCAAGACCACCTCCTCCAGACTCTTGACGTTCACCTGCTGCACCAGCGCCTTGTACTGCCACAGGGCCTCCTTGGCCTTGTAGGCCTTGCGGAGCTGCACGGACAGCGAGAGGTGCTTCTCCACGGCGCTCTGATGCGCCGCCGTCCATTGGGTGCGCTTGCGCCGAAGCAGCTCGTGCAGCACCTCCAAAGCCGCCTCCTCACGACCCACCGACACCAGATCGTCCGCCCTGCGCCAGAGAACGACAGCGTGCATGCCAGTTGTGGGCGGAAAATTCACTCGAAGTTCAGAAGATGCATGGCGGGGGGGGGCAGCATAGGTGTAGATTGGTCCAAAAGCAAGGGGGGGGGGGGTCTCTGGGGGTTTCAAGGGGGAGGGGTCTCCCGCCATCCCGCTGGGATCGGAAATGGTGGAGGAGGGGTGGTCGAAGGAGAAGATCTCGCCCCAAAATAGCGCGTAAATCGGTGCTTTTTGGTCCAAAATGTGTCAAAGCAACGCCTAATTAGCACTTTTTTTAGGCGTTTTTGGGTCACACTACACTGAAAATGAAACAAAAACACGCATCTTTACCCATTTTTTTAAATATTGAGGGTTTCCCGCAAGTCATCTGGGATGGCGATGGCCGGGGGGGGGGGGGCTCTTTCCCGCAAAAAAGCGGGGTGGCTATAGTCAGGGGGAGGGTGAACCCACCCTAGACCCCCCTGAGCCCACCTATGGGGGGCAGGAGGGCGCTGGGTAGGAACTACGAGCCCAAAAATACTCGGAAACTTCGCGAGCGGTGGGGGGGGGGGGGGGGCGGCACCTCAGCAGCGGAATACCCAGCTTCCTTAGTCTGGCCCGGGGGGTGGGGGCACCTCAATTCCATTTCCTTAAAAGACAAAAAAAAAGTGAGCCACGCGTCAAGGGAAATAGACACCGACTTCTGGAGGACCAGCTCCGGCTTCTGACTGCTCGAGTAGTAGAACGGTCGCGACATCTTTTCTCCTTTTGCTGGCTAGAACAATTCCAGGTGTCGACACCCCACTTCCCATGCGCCCGAGTACACGTACGAGCTTGGTGGGCAGCCAAAACAAAAAAGTGTCACGCAGCAACCACCGTTTATTCCTCTCCACACGTGTGCGGTGCGGTGCGCAGCATTCTCAAGCGTTTTTCTTCTGTTTGGACTTCTTCTTCTTCTTCAGGGCGGCGGACAGGTCGATTTGGACGTCGCCGTTCTCCGTCTGTCGGAGGCCGCTGTCGACAACGGCCGGCTGCGCGTAGCCCAGAGCCCGAGGCTCCAAGACGACCACGTCGCTTTCGATTTCGTCTAGGAGGAGGCTGAGATTGTCGACCGCGGTGTCGACAGCCGGCGCCGGGGCGGCTGCAGCTTTGTCGGCAGGCGCTGCTGCCGCCGTCGACTCCTGTCGACGACGCTGTCGACGCTGGCGGGGCGTCGACTTGCGCTGGAACTCCTTGACGATCGCTACGTCGTCGTCGTCGTCGGCAACTGTCGGCTCGGTCGGCAGGACGGGGGCGTCGACGCCGATTCTGACGACTTCGTTGTTCTGCCGACTTTGACTGGCGTCGACCTCCTCGTCAGCAGGCTCGTCGACAACCGCTTCTGCCGGCGGCTGCGACAGCGTCTCCGCCTTTATAGGCTTTGTCGGCGCGCCGTCCAAGGCCTTCACGTCCACCATCCGGTCGTTGTGCAGTAGCCATTGCGCCGAGAAGTTCACCCGAGTGAAACCCAACTCGTCGGCGGCCGAGACGCGCTGCCGCCTGGTAAAAAGACGACCTCAGAACAGCCTAAAGTTCGGCCTGAGACTGGACAGACCTGAATTGCTCGTCCTCGGCCAACTGGGTACGGATGAGCGCGTCCAATTCCCTGGCGCGCTCCACGCAGCGACTGGAACAGCGCAGAATCTGCAAAGGGAACTGGGGTCTTACAACGTGTGACAGCGTCTGAGGAGAGAGACACACACACCGCGAGAACGCGCACTACGTTGTGGTGAAGCTGTAGTAATATGGCAGTCGTCGTACACACGCATATAATCGGGCATTTCGCGGCACACGAACACCCCCCCCCCCCGCTCAGTGTGTGTGTGTGTGTGTGTGGGGGGGGGGGTCATCCACCGTGCTTTTTTTAGGAAGACACCTTCCCCACTCCCTAGAATCGTGAAAATGCGCGCTTAGGACCAAAAAATAACAGAATGTAGCTATTTATAGACCCTTTTTACCCTATTTACCAATTTAGACGCTAATTTTGTGCAAACTGCGTTTATCATGGACCCCCTCCTGTCTCAGGACCAATCCCCCCCCCCCCCCACGCCGCACATTCAGGACCACAGCTCCAAATGTTTCCAGCAGCAGTGTGACACGCCAACGACACACCAACCACAACCAGTATCATAAAAAAGAACGCACGAGCTGCTTGCTGAGCGCCACCGCGCCCGTCGAATGTATGGCGCAGAGTTCAGCGCGTTTGTTCGCCGCCATCACCACCGTGCCGTCGAGCACGAGCTCCTCCCGCGCGTCCGGCTCGGTCACCGTCACGCGTCTGCCACGGACGATGCGTTGTGTGTGTGTGTGTGTGTGTGTGTGTGTGTGTGTGTGTGTGTGTGTGTGTGTGTGTGTGTGTGTGTGTGTGTGTGCGTGCGTGCGGGCGCGCGCGCGCGCGTGTGCGCCGCCAAACGATGCATCGGATTTGTGCTCCGGGTTGGGGGGGGGGGGGGTGTGGGATTAACCGCAACGCTAGGCTAGGTCGCGGTCGCACGAGCAATTTTGTTGGACACCAAAATAGGATCTTAATAGAGGCAGTTTTTATTCAAATAGGTCGAAATAGGGTGTATATGGCGTTGTTGGGCTGTTTTAGGATGAAACCCACACACACACACACCTTTATAGCTATTCAGGTGGGTTGAAAATGCTTTAGAAAATTGAGGAGAGGGGGCAGTGGGCAGTGGTGCAGCCAGGGGGGCAGGGGGCGCTTGCCCCTCCCAAAATTTTCAGAGACCCGATTTTTTTTCCAAAGGTACCCTTACGAAAATTCCCGGTTAGACACAAACAGCTCCCAAATCCTGGCTACGCCACTGAGAGGAGGGGGGGGGGGGTGCCGAGGAAGCGTAAACCCGCCGACCGCCCCCCCCCCACGCCAGTCACACGTATAACATACATCGCCATGAATATAACATGTCGACACCACGCGTGTATGCGCCATACCCGTTCTCCGACAGTCCAAAGGTGACGGCCACAGGCCGGTGGAACATGTTGAGGGGGGCGGGCTCGCGCTCGGACGTCGGATACTGGAAGGAGGGATGCGTTAGTTAGCCACTAATTAATTAGCTGATTAAATGAACGGGAGCGCACCACGATCACCGAGTCGCCCTTGACGGTCGCCTGGGGCCTCCGGAAGTGCGCGAGAGCGCTAATAGCGCTGACGGACGCGCAGTCGACGATGGAGCCGCCGGCGTCAAGGACCGTCACGGCAACCGTGACGCGCCACACCTGCCCGCGCGAGCGCGTCCGTGCAGAGGGTGACAGACAGGCACAAGCGCGACGACCCACCTTCTGGCCGCTCTTGAGACACAGCGACTCGGTGTCGACGCAGCCGCTGCCCTGCGAGCAGAAGAAGAGTGAGAATCGCTGACTGACCGCATAGGTGGTCACGGAAATTTGGACGAGCGGGGGACATAGATAGGTGCTAGTGTGGGTACAAGTAACTCCCACCCCCCGCCTTGGGTCAATCCTGCACGAAAAGTAGGACCACCCCGCAACTTTGGTCCAACCTGCACTGACTTGCAGGATCTGGATACTTTCATACTTTACTTGCCATATGCCCTCTCCATGCACCGGGATTTTTTTTTCAGGCCTGTGAGCAGCATTTATTGACCGAATATCACAAATTTCGACTGCGGCGCTGTTTTTTACGCACCTACAGATCATTTTGGAGTCTTTCGAGCGCCAAAAATTCAATAAATTTTGCCTGCGGCGCTGTGTTTTCAGCACACACACGAAGCATTTTCAGAGTAATTATTGGGGCTCGAAAACGAGAAATTGGGTCAAATCTAGCCGTACAGGTCGCACCCACCGACTTTTGAAAAATCCGAGATTCACCTCCCCCCAGCTTCGATGGTCAGTTTACACCAGCGGGGGAGTGCCCACTCTGTTTCAGCGGATTCGCAAATGGAAGCTAAATTGAACGGTGCAAAAAACTCTTATACCGCGCCGCAGCAGGCGAAATTTCTGCTTGAAAATTGGCTTAAGGCTCCGGAAAATGAAAGCCGGGTCAACCAGCCAGGGTGGACTGGTCAATTCACCCTCCTTCCTCCACACCTTGACGAGTCGCTCCAGGACGGCTCTCAGTTCGACGGTGAGATGGGCCGTAGGCCTGGCTCGGTCGGCAGCGAACGCGGGCGCGGCGGTCGGCGACACCTCCACCTCCACGTCGAGCACGCCCTCGCGTCGGCGCGACGGACGGGGCGCGTCGATGCGCGCCGACACGCGCGTCAACACCCTGCCAATCGCCAACTGTCTGTTGCTTGGTGGATTAGGGTGCCAATGGCCCATATATATAGCAGCACACGACACGTCCATGACGCCTTCCCCCGTCTAGAGCCGCACAATTAGCCAAAGACATTTGGAGGCATGCCATCTGTTGTCTAGGGCAGCGGCAGCACGAGAAGTTCAATTGAAAAGGAAATATGTACTCGCTTCGAGGGGATCCATCAAGAAAACCCAGAACCGTGCACGCAAGAGGCCGATTCTCTAACACTCCATTCAATCGGCAACTAGCTCGGTATACAAGCGCCGAATTAGCATAATTAGACCGACTTGCTGGTGCCGCATATGGCCAAGCAGGAACCGTAGTCGGCGCCGAAAACGATCCGCACGGCGCGGTGGTCGACGCACTTTCGGCTGTCGATCCTCTAAATTGACCGACTAAAATGATTAAAATTGGTTCTTGGCAAAACACACCGTTACCAAGTCCTCAATGAAACTGCGCAGGAGAAAGTTCCGCTCGCAAGTGGCCAACGGGACGGATCGCATGATTCTCAATTTCTCAGAAAGCGAAAACGTGCAATTCCTATGTGACGTGTGCAATGCATGCAACCCTAAACTGTGCATGCAGAACCAATGTCTAAAGACGAGGATCAGGGGGACTGTATCTATAGGTATGTACGTCCTCCTCGCTCACACACAGAGCTGGCCACATGTGCACGGAGTTAGGTCCTCCACGAGCTTGGTGTCAGAGACACGGCACCTAAGGTACAGATTAGAGAGAGCATTAGCATTGCGACCAATATTGACTGACAGACAGAACTACAATGTATGTACCCCACTGCGTTCTGCTCGCACGTGTTCCACCGCCGACAGCAGGACCACCCCTGGTGGAAGGCGGTCGGCTCCTTCGCCAATCTCGAGATCATGTACACCATCTCATGGCCCTGGTACAACGAAGAGCAGGACTGTATTCAGAAGCAACAGTTACAGAAAGTAAACTATAGAAGTCTAGCGTAAATGGTGTGTAGCAAGTGCAGTTCAAAATCAGCGATGCGCCGCCACTGCAAATAGAGGGAAATTATTCCTATTGTACATTTGCCAATTGCCATTTTCCCATTGCCATTTATTTGTTGTAGATTGTAGGTAGATTTATAGATTAGCTATTGTAATCACAGTACAGTATGAGCAACAACAGAAAACCGAGCTTCCGAATAACCGTCCCCATCAGAACCCATACTGGTTCGACATCCACAAAGGAGAGGATGACAAGATGCGATGCATTTGGTCCGAGCTCATGACGTCCTTTGCCAAAACTGGCAAGCCGACTCTTCCGGCCGAGATCACGGGCGAAGCGTGGCTGCCCGTGAATACCGAAACGAATCAGAACTACCTGAGTATAACCCCATACCCCGCAATAAAAGCGGGATTCTACGAAGAGGATGTCAAGTTCTGGAGTGATCTGGAGCGACTGGACGGCAGTGACTAGCTGATAACGTCCTGATACAGTAGCTGCAATTTTGCGAACGATTTCTGCGAATTCTGACGCGCTCACGCCTCTTCAATTTTACGATGATTGACGACAAACAACTTGTTGTCTTTGAATACGCACATGTTCCCTAATAGAAAACAACAACAACAACAACAACACCTTGATACCTATGGGAAATCAGTTTCCGGATGTGTCGCGTCACGAAGCGGAACGCGTTTCTCGGCCTCCGGCTCAGTTCATCGCAACTGAGCGCCATGCTTTCTAAGAAAATGAATGGTGTGCCAATTGACAGTGGGAATAACATCGGGACTGTTGAAAGAACAACTCCTCAACTGCATACTCATCAGGACGGCGCAAAGCTTGGTCTCCTCTATGTACCGTCTCAACAGTACATTCTTTCTATACTTTTCAGCTAAAGGACAATCAATCATCAATCAATTATTGATGAACACACCAACACAGTTCGCGAAAACCGTAGACCTGGTATCAGGATCTGTGCTGTGGCGCATCGAGCAAGACAGACAGACCAGAGGCAGGTACGCGACAATTTGTGGCACCAACGTCTAATCCTGCTTATGGATCGTGTACGGTCGTCGCTGACTGGCCCTCGGCTTCGGTCTCAGATCATGTCGTCGTTCGCTTGCGTTGCACATCGGTTCGTATTCTTCTTCCATTGTTGTTTGGCCCCGCGCCTGTCGCCGCCTGTTCTGCTTGGCTCCTCGTTCGCCCGAAGAGCCTGCGGAACTCTTTTCGGAATTCCCTGACGGTCGCGATGTATATCAGCAGGTGGATGTTGACCTCCAGAAGCAGCAAACAGGCGATGAAAATTCCCGCGTACTGCCAAATGCGCGGGAAAAAGCGAAAGAGTACGAAATTGCCCACCGACTTGCAGACTCCGGTGAAAATGTAGCAGAGAATCACCAAGCCCATCGTCCGCGTGATAGCCGACTGAAAATAAAATAAAATTTCCGAAATTGAAGAGCTAGACGCTAAAAAAAATTGCTCACGTTTAGTTGCATTTTATTCTCTGAGTTAGCGACATCACTTTTCTTTTCCCTTGAATTTTTGTAGGTGAAAATGCCCAATTGTAGCAGGTAGATGGTGACAACGGACAGGTTGAGTGCAATGGTCTTTGTTTGATGGTATCTTTTGAAGGGGTCTTCCATCATTCTCGCCAAGCTGCACAGCGGAATGACGGCGGCGTTGTTGCCTCCGTACGACACCATAATGACGGCGTCAAATAAGCCGTCAAGATACACCCAGCTGTGGACAGTGAATAGGTAAAGAAATTTGAACTTCAGACGATATTTGACCGAGAAGACGACGAGTAAGAACCTGTCGATCGAAATCGCCAGGGTGAGGTTGTTGCACAGGCGAATGCCCAAGTACTGCAGCAGTAGTTTGAATCTGCAAATAGAACTTCTTTTCAAGCGTCTCTACTCCGTCCACCAACTGGCACACCTGCAAGCCAGCGCCGACCTTGGCTCGAGTGGTAGGAGCGCGTCGAGCAGCGCTTGAATTGGCTGTCTGAGGCAATAGCAGAAGCCGACGACAGCGCCAACGGTCGCCAGATTCCCCAGCAGCACCCAAGGCTTGCTTCGAAGCTTCGGACACCGATAGATGACGAGCAGAGTCACAAGGTTCGTCGCTGCTGCAAGCGCGATTGCCAGAAAGATTAGCTGCAGGTCTTGCTGCGAAAAACCTTTTACTAATGATGCCCTCTGTGAGGAGTGTTCTCATACGTGTCCAGGGGAGGGGGGGGGGGCATTCCCTAGCACCACAAAACCAAGCGCCCAAGGCTTGCTTGGAAGTTTTGGACGAGCAGGATCACAAGGTTCGTCGCTGCTGTAAGCCACATTGAACTACAGGGAATGAGCCCTTAAACTTTTTGGAAGTGCCTTCGGCGCTTAACATCTTGGATCCCTTCTGTGAGGGCGTCTACCATACGGGTCATTATATTGCGTTGTCATTATATATAGGGGGCACATGCAGTTTCATAATGTGAAACGGGTACATAAACATGCAGAGGTGTATACGATTTTGGATGGCGCAAGAGGGTGGGGGGTGGGGCGAATAACGACGATTGGGCGCATTTTATAGTTTTTCGCAATGTATGCGGAAAAAGAGTCGCAGAAACGAGAAAGCGGATGGGAAACCTGCGCAAAAGCCCAGAAATAGCAGCAGCCACATTCCGACAGCGATGTGTAGACCAAGCTTTGCCCCATCCTGACCAGTACGTAGGTGAGGAGTTGCCCTTTCAGCAGTTGTGATGTTATTCTCACTGTCAATGCTGATTCCATTCATTTTCTTCGCCAAGCGTGGCGCTTAATTGCCAATGAACTGAGTGGCAATCCAAGACACACCTCACATTTCACCGCATTCGAGAGAACAAATGTGTGTGTGTGTGTGTGTGTGTGTGTGTGGGTGTGCGTGTGTGTGCGTGTGTGTGTGTGTGTGTGTGTGTGTGTGTGTGGGTGTGCGTGTGTGTGCGTGTGCGCGCGCGTTCAAGTACAGGTGCTGCTGCAACTAATGAAATCCCATGCGAGTAAAGAGCAGCTGGATCCTATTGCTGTTGACGGCAGCCTCAATTATGGGACCTTTCGCAGCTTCTCAAGTCAACGAGTTCGGTTGGCGAACCAAAAAAAAATGAAGAATGTGATGTGGAAAAGAGTGTGGAAAAAAGAATGTGGAAAATGAAGAAAGATTGCCGATCTCTTCGTCTGTCCGTTCCTTCAACTCAACCCTGTATATCTGGGCAATGACAGAACAAATTCGACCGGATTGTTGGCATGGGCATGGCTACAGTCGGTGCAGAGCAGTTCGCAGTTTCAAAATAATTCTCTTAGCCCGTTTGAACTTCCTAATTCTGCACATGCACAGGAAAAGTCCACATGACCACTCAGTTTTTTTCCTTGCATAACGGAAAGCCTGAGAGGGTGCACAAAACGCAAGCCAAATTGTGTCCAACCAAGGCCAGTCGCAAATGCGCGAGAAAGGCTTGACAATAATCCGTGCAGACCGGCTGATTGCTTGGTGCGGGTGGGGGGGGGGGGAGGGTGCGCGTGCCGTTGATTGCGATCAGCCATCCCGCTGTTGCTGCTGCGCTGTGGACCTTCTCGCTACGCTGGATCCCCTTTATCTCCTCGCTCCCCTGCAACAAAGACGCACACTCCCGCAGTACCTACTGTATGATGTGCGTGTGAGAGAAATGGCGTGTACGTGTAGAACAAAAACATTTTTATCGAATCTTGTATATTCCTAGGTAGTTGCTTGGCGTACGTCTCCATTTTTGAAGTGTCGGTTGTGGTACAATTACAATTTCAGACTAAAGAGGCAAGCACGGTTTAGCATGCGCTACAAGCAGTCTTCTGTGTTCATCCAATTCAGCTTATGGTTCGTACTTTACCGAGCTCGCACCTGGGATACCCTTAGGTCCTCTTGGTCCTCTTGGTCCTGCCGGACCTGGAGGACCTGGGAGCCCACGCAGTCCAGGTATCCCGGGATCACCTGAAGCAATGTAGGCTTCACAAACATGTGGACTACAATTAATTGGCAGCATCAGACTATAACTAACCGGGAGGGCCGCGCACCCCGGGCATGCCAGGTGGTCCAACTGGTCCAGGAATTCCCGGCTTGCCTTTTGGACCAGGCGGGCCGGGCTCGCCTATAAGTGGGAACAGCTTCACTGCACGTATGCGCAATTGCGCATTCTAAGCGTAGTAAATCCTCCAATTGTGCCCCAGGGGCGAAAAGTACCGTACGGGGACGCAAATCGAGCGGCATAAATGCTGCTACGTATAAAGTTGTGGGTGTGTACTCAGCTACACCCATTAATGAATGACATTTTAGATACTTTGAATTCTTTAAATCGCCTTGGGAACGCAATACAACTCCAATAGTGCCCCTGGGCATAGAAAGGTTAAAAGCATAGTGCCCCAGGAGCACTATTGGAGTATTTACGATTATCTACGTGAACCAATTTTTTACGGCTATTGCGTAGACTCTCGAACTGCGACTCCAAATCGACGAGTTTCCGTGTCAGCCGAGTCAAGTCATTCTGTTCATCTTCAGTGCTGACGGCGAGAATCAGGGCGCAGAGCAAAGACAGCAAAGTCAAAAGCTTCATGGCCACTTGTTTTGGTCTAGCACGCTGCATGGGTTGCGCTGCGCCAAACGATGTCGAGACGAGGCCATACAGCGTGCGGATTAACTTTCACTAAACTGGAGAATGGTTTACAGCTTGAAATCGGATCTGCTTAGCAGAGTTCCGCAGAACACGAGCTATAGTTTGACAAACGCCTGCTGGGAATTGGGGCTGTGATTGGGTGCTGCTGGGGCAAGGTGAGGATAGGCGTGCTGCGATTTTTGCGCTAAGCGTTGACTGTTGAGCTTTATCCGCAATGAAACGAGCATTTTGGAGTTCAACTACACCGGTGTCTTTGACTTTTGAAATACCGTTGTCTGACTTTTGAAATGTTGCAACATCAAGCTTACGTGCCTGTATATCAAGGTCTGTCACTACACTATACACTATACCTGTACTATACTGCACGTGAAGTTTTTTTTGTGCCTGCGACTTTGCAACGCACGGAAAAGGCCAATCTGCCGCTGCATTCAATAGCGGCTTTGAAACACTCGCACCGCCCAGTGGCTGCCGAATTCCGAATAGCATGCGCAACGCCGCGTGTTCAAACGTGAAAACGGCGTCTCAATTCGTCACTCGACGGAGCGCTAATTCGTCTCCGATTCGGTCGCCATCGGACGACACCCACCCCCACCGCTTGCTGCGGCGCACTGTGTAATGCCGTGTCTCTCAAGGCCCACGTCCGTCGCGCACGCCTCTCGCACACACTCTCGTCAGAAAACACAAAATCGCCGCGCAAAACGCAGCGTCTGTGAACTTTGCGATGACGCACAACGAGACCAACAACGGCCACGCGAATCTCGCAATGGCCGTGGACGACTGGCTCGACGAAAGCTGCAAGTCCAATGCGCATCTCGACTTTGACAGAAGCGTGGACACGCAGGCGCAACGTCACGGAGGAAAGAGACTTCACGGCAAAGAGACTAGTACGAGACGAAAGTCGACGGGAGACCAGACAGAGGTGTCCAGGTACGTCCCGGGAACGTGGTGCACTCCTCTTCACCCAGCTACACAAGCAGAGCTAGCTGCAAAAGCAACTGTCACACAATCACATGACCGGGTGCCCGGTGCAGGGCGAAGCCGAGTCTCGTGCACGTGCCGCGGCCCCTGCTGCCGGCGAAGCGACGGGGCTACGAGCGCGACTCGGCGCCCACCTTCAAGGACCTCTTCATGAAGACGGACGTCAACGGCTTCGCCGAGTGGTACGAGGCGTACAGCTGCTGGTCGAAGCTGCTCTGGACCTTCATCCTGGTCGCCGCCTTCGTCCTGCTCGTGCTCTTCCTCTGTCGCGAGCTCGACCAGTTCGCCAGGAGCCCCGTTCTCAACGACGTCGACGTCGTCAGCCGCGTCGACGGCCTCCTCTTTCCCAGCGTCTACGTCTGCTCCGGCAATCCGGTGCACAGGTCCGTGACTGTCGTGTCCACTGACGAGCACGCCCAGGGGGCAGCGTATGGCCTAGTGGTAGAAAATCGGCCTCTTGCGTGCAAGGTCCTGGATTCGATTCTTTATGGATCCACTAGATCGAGGACTTCCCTCTCTAAGGATTTTGTCGTGCCATCGCTGCCCAAGATTACAGATGGCGTCCTTCCGAATGTCTTTGGCTATTTATGCGGCTCTAGACGGGAAGGCGTCATAGGTGCATAATGGACCCTTTCGTTGCCCCTAATCCACAACAACAATGACAACAACAACAACAACAACAGCACGCTGCAGGTCCAACCGCGCGCAGCTGAACGTCGACAGCGACTGGGAGGCCGAGCACGTCGCGGGACTGCTGCAGAGCACGAAGGCCGCGGGTCTGAAGGGCGTGCTGGGCGCGCAGTCGACGGCGGCCGCCAGCTTCGTCGGCGTCGTCGCCAAGTCGCGTCGTCGCTCCGCTGTGCCGGGCGCGAGACGAGGATTCGCAGCCGACGCAGAGGACGAAGTATTCGAAGAGTTTGAGCCGCCGTACGTCGAGCCGCCGCCCTTCTTCAAGCCGCACACTGTCGAGGAATATTTCTCAAAGGTTGAACCGTACACATGCATCAGGCTTTTTCAATGGTAATATCGAAATTGCAGGTCGGTTACCAGCCGCGACAGCTGTTTCGCGAGTGTTCCTTCAATTCCGTTCCGTTCAACTGTTCCAAATATGCGAAGCCGATTTTCGACGAGAAGTTTGGCCTGTGCCACTTGCTGGAGCTCCAAGACGTCCTTCAGCTGGCGCCGGGTGTAGGTCTCGGCCTGGTGCTGGACTTGGACTTTGAGAACGCCTATCCCAAGCTGCCCGACGAGCAGCCCCTGTTCGACGGTTTTGTCCTGAGGTGCGCTCCAATTTCTGCAGTGCAAATTTCTATTGACAACTTCGCACGCGCAGATTGGCAAAACTGCACGAACCGGCGTCGCCGAATTTCCTGCGCATCGACGCGGGCAAGATCACCAGAGTCGCGATTGAGAAACAGGAAATGCAGTTTGTGCAGTATCTGAGGTTCAGCCACGAGAAGCGCTGTCAGACTCCAGAAGAGGGCACGAACGCGCTCAAGGTATACCGTAGGTAGGTACCTTACCTATTCACACAGCAAAGAATTCCAACTGAACAAGAAGTCTTGAACATCAGTCTAAGATGCGAGCGGAGCAAAGAACGCTTCTTTACCAATAGTGAACTCCCCTCCAGGCACAGCGCATCCTATGCATAGTGTACCGTAAGCTGTAACTATCGCTGGTCTTTTTCATGCAATGCCATGTTTACAGGTGATCCGTCTGGACGACGTGGAGCAGTATTCGGCGGCGCTCTGTCTCCACGACTGCGTCCAGGAGATGGTGGTGGCGAGCTGCGACTGCTTCCTACCCATTGACCGACGCATGATCCGCGCCGAAGTTCTGGAGACGACGCCGCACATGTGCAGACCCGCGAATTTGACCGGCTGCGTGAATGCGACGCTCAACGACAAGGTCGGTAATTATTGATTGCTCCAGCAAAAATGGTTCATTCGTGCCTACAGATACGCATAAAATTTGCGTTCCGCCACTCAGGCGACACTGATCGGCGAATGCAGTCGAGCGTGTCTGATGCCTTGCGAGACGACCGAGTTCTCGACAGAGATCAGCTCGAGCGCGTACCCTTCACGACAGTTGCTCGGCCGACCAACTGAGACACGCGTGGCGTCAGATGACGGCCACGTAGAAGTCTCGACGAGATACCCGGAGCCCAGCCGAGTTACGCCACGGCCACGGCTAGTCACACCGAAGCTGCCGGAAATGGACTTTGAAGAAGACGAGAGGCGTCTGGGAAAGCGCAGCGCTGCGCGCAAGAGTAGCAGAGTGGCAGAAGGCAATGCAGACAAAGTCAAAGGTGTGCAACGCAAGCAGCAGGGCCAGGGAAAGGCTGCGACACTGTCGCTTGGTTTTAGAGAGCATCTGCCACTACCCGTTTGACGCGGGCTGCCCCCTCACCGTGGGAATCCCGGAGCCGCGTTGGTATTGGAATGTCACTAGTGACAAATGCGAAAACGGTACGTACCGTACTCTCAGTGCTATACACGCACGACCGGCCAAGTGCCCGCTTTAGCGACTTTCTTCCCGTGCTTAGACGGCAACCAGAAGCACCTGCTCAACAACTTCCACAGCAAATTCGAATGCGAGGCCCACTGCTCACGTGTGTCGCCGCAAGATTGGAATTTTTACCTACACGTCGTTAATTACAGCATGTCAAAACGTTCAGGACATGCCAGCCCCTGCCTAGCCGGTAAAATCCCGAGTTACATCCCGAAATTTCAAGAGATGTCCGCAAAGGAAGAATGCAAGCGACACACCGAGAGATTCCATTTTCGAAAAAGAGACAACCGCTGCGTCCGCGTCCTCTTCAACGGCTGCAACGCGCACAGAAATATGTTCGAAACTCTCGAAGATTGCGAGCACACGTGCAAAGGTGTACAATTTGACCATAAAATTGTATTTCTATAGCAGTGCGAAATTTTGCGACATTTAGACGCTCGCTTGGACACCGTCTGCTTTGAGTCTGTGGAACAGCCAGCATGTGAGACAAGTCGCCTTTTTCCAAACTTCGATTCAGAAACGTGCGAAGCGGTGCCCATCCGCTACGATAAATGCAATCGTCAGCTTGTTGACGAACTTGGATTCGGCTTGTCCGAAACGGAAGTTTGCGAAGAGGAGTGCTTCAACGCCAGTGTCCATGGTGACTTTGGCAATTTCTGGGATGTGTAATACAATATTTTTTTCTGTCGATTCTATTCAGCCTCCCCAACAGACAGATGCAATTACCAAGAGCTCAACTCCTCCACTTTCTGTCGCGAAGTGCGGTTCCAATTCGATGCCAAGCTCGGCACCTGCGTGTCCTACTCTACGGTTCAATGCGAAGCGTCGGAGAGTGCCGCCAAAAAAATTGTCAAAGGATTCAGCACTGAGAGAGACTGCAACGAAAGCTGCGTTCAGAAGCACACAAGGCCGCTGGGTAGGTGGCTTCGCTTTGTCACGCGCTCCTCTTAAACCATTTCTTCTAGCTTACCCTTTCGAGCGACGCAACTACGAGCCGTCGGACTACACCGAAATACTAGTAGATGAAGAAGAACGAGCGGAAAACGACTGGAAGACAGGATTGGCCAGACCTGACGTCTCCATAGTGGAGATTGCGTTCAAGAATCTGCACTACGTCAGAATTGAACAGGTTTCCACTTAGCGCGTGCGTACCGTGCAACTGGAACATCTCAGTAACACATTGCCAAGCTTGGGCTTGCGTTACGTACGTGACGTGGCCAATGACTCCGTAAAGCGATTAGAAAACCAAAATTATGTCGCACTTGACCTTTCAGGAGCACTCGATCACGTTCACGTCGTTTGTGAGCAACGTTGGCGGTCAGGTCGGCTTGTGGGTGGGCCTCAGCATGGTCACGGGTGCGTCCGGCTCCATCCACACCAACATCGCCTGGCCGCTAAGTTGGTGTTCTTTTAGCAGTGAAGTTCATCATTATCCTGCTCTCCATCTGCACCACGAAGTTCAAGAAGTCAAAGCCAGACGTCGCGGACGTCGAGTCGAACGCGTAGTCGCTTTAACGCCGTCGTTGAAACCAAACTGTCTTGATGTGAAATTGCGTGTCGAAAGTGCTAGCTGTCCGTCACGTTCACATGCTGCGTTGTTCAGCGTTCATTGAAAAGACGACAATAAACGGAAAGGCATTTGAGTGGCGCTACGAGTCCCTCCTGTGATGTTGAAGCGTAAG
Source organism: Paralinhomoeus sp. GSCO2_6 (assembly GCA_030248085.1). NCBI lineage: Eukaryota > Metazoa > Nematoda > Chromadorea > Monhysterida > Linhomoeidae > Paralinhomoeus > Paralinhomoeus sp. GSCO2_6. The sequence goes on along the minus strand of JASAMY010003775.1, from coordinate 51,592 downwards.
TGTCTTCTGCTGATACCATGTGATATTCTGATATTCGAAAGTCGATATAATCAACAAGTTTCTCATTTTGCAGCGACTAACGGCAGGTTCGTTGTCGGTCGCCAAAAAATTGTGGAATCGCGAGAACGCCGGAATTCGCAGAATTCGTTCGCGGAATCGCAGTATAATGTGTCAGCGCGTTCTCAGTTAGTCACTGCCGACCAGTTGCTCCAGATCACTCCAGAACTTCACATCCTCTTCGTAGAATCCCGCTTTCATTGTGGGGTATGGGGTTATACTCAGGTAGTTCTGATTCGTTTCGGTATTCACGGGCAGCCACGCTTCGCCCGTGATCTCGGCCGGAAGCGTCGGCTTGCCAGTTTTGGCAAAGGACGTCATGAGCTCGGACCAAATGCGGCGCATCTTGTCATCCTCTCCCTTGTATATGTCGAACCAGTATGGGTTCTGATGGGGACGGTTATTCGGAGGCTCGGTTTGCTGCTTTGGTACATACTGTACTATGACTACAATTAGCTAGGTATAATCTACAAATCTACCTACAATAAATAAATGACAGTGGGAAAGAAATTTTGTAAATGTACAATGTACCTACATGGATAATTGTGGCGGCCTTATTCGCAGTGGCGGCGCATCACTGACTTTAGACTGCACTTGCTACACGCTATGCGCTAGATTTCTATTTTTGAGTTTCTAGAAATGCTTGCTTCCGAATACCGTCCTGCTCGGCGTTGTACCAGGGCCATGAGATGGTGTACATGATCTCGAGATTGGCGAAGGAGCCGACCGCCTTCCACCAGGGGTGGTCCTGCTGTCGGCGATAGTCGAACGAGTACAAGTAGACGTTGGCGTTGCCTGGAAGAACACGTGCGTGCAGAACGCTGTGGGTACATAGTTCTGGCAGTCACTATTGGTTGCGATGCTGATGCTCTCTCTACCTGTACCTTAGGTAGGTGTCGCGTCTCAGACACCAAACTCTTGGGGGACGTAACTGCGTTCACACATGTACCTACCATGTATGTGTGTAGTGTGGCCAGCGCTGTGTGTGGGCCAGGAGGACGTATACATACCGTTGCTCGCGTAGTACTGGACGTTGCGCATGGTGGGTTCCCAGTTGACGGCGGCACTGCCCGCCTGCGTCGCCCGTCGGTGGTGGATGAGGGCGCCGTCGCCATTGTTCACCGGATCCTTCAACGACGCGTAGCGCTCCACGCAACGCGCTCGCGCTGTCGCCGTACTCGACCCGTACTTGATCTCCTGGAATTGAACATGGATCATGTGTTGTGCTTTCAATGTTTTCAAGTTGTAGCAATATATGTAGGCATTCAATGCCGTTTTCAAGCAAGGCAATGCTGACAAAATACTGAATATGCGGCTGAAGCAATTTTTCATACGCACAAGCTTTTTTCTACGTGTTTCTAGGAAGCATAAGGCTGCGTATGGCATGCGTCGCGCGAACCCACCATTTCGGATGTCTGGTAGGGGCGCTTATCATGGGGAGCTAATCCTACAAAGGGATCTTACTAATTCATACAATGAAGCGCAGCTGCACACCAAAGCTCAACGTATACAACACATTTTCTGCACTTTCAAACCATTTTTATGACTGAAAGAATGAATAAAGACGCGATCATAGTCTGACCTGACCATAACGAACCCAAAGAATTTCTTTTTTTTTCGACGAGCTCAGATTCATTGGAAGTCAAGCGCTTCCAATCATAGTTTTTACGTTTCCTGCACAGTTGGTCAAAAAGGGTCAGCTGCCTGAACTGCCTGCCTGACCTGAACAATTCGCTGGCAAACATCTTGGACTTGGCTCGCTTGGTTGTACTTTTCGAGGTCGACAGCGTCCATCGAGTTGGTGTTGAAGATTTCAACAATGAGAGTGAGATACGTGTAAAAGTCGCTGTGGCCGCCAGTGAATACAGGGACGTTCTCACGCCTAAGAACGAACGTCTGGGTGTCTGTCTATGGAGAGTGTACATCATAAGTTAGTTGGGAGATGCTACATAATGTTGAAGATGTAAGCTAAGTTGCAAATGGCATAGCCAAGATGGGGTGGGGGGGGGGCAGTGCTTTCTCCTTCCAATTTGTATTGCACAATGTAAAAACATCTGCAGGGTCTGGCGGGGATTAGAACATTTGCATACAGTCCTGGCTTTCTGTTCCAAAGCCTACAGCACATTTTCCATAAAGTAGTGAACAGCTTTGAGCTTATGAAGAAGCTTCTGCCGTTGGCCGCACCTCTTGGCTATGCTACTCTAATGCATGCAGGCACCATGCATGAAAACTCACTGCTTAGCCAACTTGTCGAATGATTGAGGGAGCAGCCCCTCAGCCCCATCCACATTGGGATGCCAGAATCCTCCAATAGAATAGCCAGAAGTGGCCATTGCTTGCATGGAACTCTTTGCCAGTGTCTCAGCACTGAGTGATTTCATGCAGTTGACAATTGTTTGAAATGCTCTGTTCGACCAATCTTCCTCCTTGGCACAGCCAACTCCAACAGCTACAAGTCTATTCTTTGTGTCCACATAACCTGGCTCTGTAATTGATGGCATGAATGGGTTGTTCATGTTCAGAAGTTTGGCATAAAGGCCCTTGGCAGCTGGGCTGAATGTGACAGTGGTGGCCAGCACAGATCCAGTGCCATGACCACTCAAAATGAGGTTGTTGGGGTCTCCATTGAAGTCAGCAGCAACCTTCTTGAGGAACTGCAGTGCCGCAATAATGTCAGAGACTGCAGCATTGCCCGCTGACTCCTGGGTGCCTGTGCTGAAGAAGCCAAAGGGGCCCAGCCGGTGCTGCACCACAGCAACGATCACCTGCACAATGGACAAACAGGGGCTTTCATGTTGCTCAGATGCACACTGTACTCACCCCCTTTGCTGCATATGTCTCACAAATGGCATCTGCATCATAATCAGTGCCTCCAACGAAAAAGCCACCACCATTGATGTAGACCATGACAGGAAACAGCTGGCCATCAGCTGGCTCTTCAGCAGGTGTGATGATCTTCATGGCCAAGCAGTCCTCATCAGCAGTGAATTTTGATCCTTTTGGTTGTGGGCAGCCTTCATGCTCGACTCTCGTGTCCAAGATGTCGGACCAGGCTTGCTTGGACTCGGCTCTGCATGTCAAATTCTGCTGTCAACATTTTGTAAACAGCATTGAAATTCAGTTGCAATAAATACTATGTACATACATGACATGTATTCATACGTTCCATAAAATTTTATTGCTTTTTGCTAAAAATTTGTAAAACTTTTCTAAAAAAATCAAAGCATTGTGCAGGAGCATTAGTGATTAGCTTATATTTTGAGTCGCCGCGAAGTCCGCAGTACCTGGCAAAACGCTCGGGTTTCTCGCCATACATGACTTTGTTGAAGAGACGCATGCGGCAGCCGTCGGGCACGTGGGTGGCAGAGGTGCGCACTCCCTTGAGGCGGCCCAGACTCGTGCTCACCACGATCTCCTTCTCGCACAGCGCGTCCCGCATCTTTGATGTAACCTATGTGGACAAGAAAATATTTGTACAGGTGGCATTGAAGTCGTCATTATGTAAAATAAAAACTTTGCTCAGCAACAACATCAAGAGGAGTTACAAGTTATGACTGCTTTGATTGGCTGTGCTTTTTGCCTGGGCGCCATTGTTTAAGGAATCCACGACCTGGAACAGGTTGCCGTGGCCTGGAACGATGAAATCGACCTTTTCGTCGCAGATCACTTTGCGAATGCTCTGCACCGTCTTGCGCGACACACTCTCGGAAGGCTGAAGACTGTGCATACGCAGGCGAGTGGGCGGAAGCAGAGGCAGAGGCAGTACCCACCTCTGTCTCAAGAGAATTCTTGTCATAGATGAGGTCTCCGACGAGGGCGACCGTGGCGAGTGCTTCGCCCGCGTCTGAGGCAGACGGCATGTTCTCGACGTTGGTAACGATCGCGGTGACGTCCCTGTCGCTATCGTGGCCAGGCGTCTGGATCAGCTTGACGTTCGCGTCCAACTGATATGGGAACGACAGCGGCGTGAAGTCCATGCTGGCAAAGAAATGCAGCACCGGCGTGTATGCGTTGTACACTCCTTCTTCTTCATCTACATTGCATATTTACAGTACATATTGTGTGCCCGCCCACCTACTGCAGAAAGCGCCGCTTTTTAACTGGGGAAGCGTTGCGGCATTCACACTGGCACAACTGCACACGTGGAAGTAAGTCGTTTCGTCGCAGTTGCACATGGTTGTTCGCGCCCGCCGCCAGCAGCCACCTGTTTGGCGTGGCGGCGATGCCGTAGAGGTGCCGCGCGCGCGGGAACATGCCGACGTTGGCGACGTGGTCGAAGTGGCGGTGGCTCGTCACGACATCGGTGACGTCACTCGGCTTGTGACCCAGCTTGCCCAGGGCGCGACACACCGCCTTCCGCTGGCCCGCCATCCCAGTGTCGAACACCACCCGCTTCAGCTCGTGCGTCACTATCTGAATGAACCACACTGTTTCTGGCGGACTGGGGAGCATATGTAGGTACATGTAACTGGAGGGGGGGTTGGGGGGGGGGGGTTGCCCAGCACCCAGTCGGAAGTTTGCCCCGCCCCAGCCCCCCTCCCCAACCCTCCCCCCCCCCCCCCCAGAATTTTCCTGAAGTTTTCCAACTTGTCTACAACTATAGAAAGTAGTGTATTTTTCGTCTTTTTCAGTGCTTTTTTTCACCCTAAAACAACTAAATATCGCTATTTATTGCCTATTTTGGCCCATTTCTGACCAAAAAGTGCCTATTTAGACACTATTTAGGTACACTTTTTAACCCTCTGACAACCCTCCCTCTTCAGATCTGCTTCCCCCCACCCCCAGAATGGTCTCGGAGTCTCCGACCCGCCCCCCACTTCAAAAAGCCGGTTACATGTATGCTGGGGAGTCTGCTTTTTACATCTTCCTGTCTCCGCTAGCGTTCCTTTGAACGCGTGCGTGCGTGCGTGCGTGCGTGCGTGCGTGCGTGCGTGCTGCACTCACCAAGGAGACGGTGCCTTTGATATTGAAGACGGAATCCGTTTGCGGACTCATCTCGCCCACGTCAAGCACGCTCACCAACTAGATGAAGAGATTTTCAGGCGTGCAATAAATTGACGTGCATTTGATAAATAAATAAATTTATCAAATGAGTCTACTTTGTACATTAGATACTGACATGTCGTCATGTGTATGATGACTTCGACAGTGCATTTAAGGTACAAACTGCACATGTACAGTGTACACGCACATACCTACGCGCAACAAAACCACTATTTGGCAGATTCTTACCGTCCTTCCAGTTTGCGAGGGAATGACCGTCTGAGCGGCCGCCGCCTGAAGAAAGGTTGTGGCCAAAATCGCTGCTCGAAACATGACGACCACGTTAGGACTCCAAGCGGTACGCAGCGCTTCAATTTCGCTTCTCAGTTCGCTCTATTCGCGCAACGCAGCAACACGACAATGGGTGATGCTTTGGTGCGTCGTGAGAGCCACTTAAATGCGAAGCGTCACGCTCGGCTTTCGCACCTTTTCAATGCTCCTCTTTTTGGGCTGTAGATCCGTGTCCGCGTGCCCGCCCTGGGCGAATGCCGTTTCCTCCTTCTTCTGTTCTCCAGCGCCCTCGCGTCGTCCGGTCGAATCCCACTTTCGCCTTCTTGTTTTCAACGTCACTAAGCGGTGGCAGTGAGAATGGCTATTGGCAGCAGCGTCGTCCTAGTAGCGGGCGAAACACTCGCTGTACTGGCACCGTACCATCCGTGACGACAGCAGCCTGGCCGGATCTCAACGCGCGCTCACATTTATTTCTTCGCTGTGACGTGTTTGTAGTGGCGCAACTCCGCCATTAGGAAATTGAAAATTGAGCAAAAATAACCGTGAAAATTCAGCGTTTGAACAACGCCCTAGTGCAGTCCCCGCACCAAACTTTTAATGCCCTGCTGCAGCCTTGGCCGACTCCAGTGGTGCAAAGCTTCCTCGTGTTGATTAGTTACACACGTACGGTTGCATACGCACGCACACGCGCGCATTTGCTGGCAAAAAGTTCGCCAGCTTGGTCCCAATCTCCAGTTCATTTGTTCATTTGTTCAATCCGCCTGGGTTGGGGGCCCCGCACTATTTTTCCAACACCCACCCAACTAATTACACCCCCTCCTTCTTAGTGTTATATGACCATAAAACAACTAAATAACACTGTTTTTTTTTTTATTTTTTTTTTTTATTTTTTTATAAAGTTTTCTGTATTCTTAAATGGGCAGCTCCCCCCCACTTTTTGCTCCTGCCACCCACTCCCCTGCCTTTTCCCCCCTCCCAGATTCTTCGATTTCTGGTAGGGGGTGGTGAATTCCCTTTTTCCCTCACCCTGGATCCGTCACTGCTCCGTGCTTTTCAATGTTATATGAGCATAAACAGCTAAATAACACTATTTTAAACCTATTTGGACCCATTTTTGAGTAACAAGTACATACCAGTATAATAACCAAAAAATTGTCGGCTACCCCCACTTTTTGCTAGGGTGACCCCCATCTCCACCAAAAGGTGCCACTCTCCCCCCCCCCCACTTCCAGACCCGGTGCAGGTATATGCTCTTGTGTTGTACCCTCTGGGTACAACAACACAGGGGGCAATCCTGGTATGATCGACGGTCGTCACGCCGACCGAACTCAGTTCGTTCCAATCCGTGACAGCTCGGTTTCGGTTTCGGTTTCGGTTTCGGTTTCGGTTCGGTTTTATTTGGCCAATCCCATCTTTTCCATCACCTGCGCGTCTTTTCCATCAGCTGCGCGTGTTGCCACGGGCGAGTTGTTGGCGCTTGTACCTGCAGTGCACGAATCAGCAGCGGACACATCTGCCGAATCGTTCGTGTGTCGCGGTGCCGTTATTTGAGTGCGCCATTCGATCTGCGCAGCTAAAGGAATGCGCCTAGACTAGAGCCTCGAACGACAATGGACAACCACACGAACTGTTCGCTGCTGTCAACTTCCGTCTATGTATGGCTTTCATATACCTACTTGCATACAGTGTACTCGGTCACGTAGACAAAGGATGGTGTGCCCTTGTTGGTTGTGTTGAAATAGACCTTTGGGGGGGGGGGGCGGGGGGGGTGGCCGGCGCCGAGGGGGCGCGGGGGGGGGGGCTTTTCCCCCTGGGGGGGGGCGCGGTTGGTTGGTGTGCGGGCTTGGGTGGTGTGGGGGGAAAAAAAAAGGGGGGGCCAAAATCTGGCCCCTTCCGGCCGTTCTCCGTCTAGGGTAGACCGATTGACGTGAAATTTTAACCACACATACCTCCAACCTTCCTACGCCTCCCCACAAAATTTCAGTTGAATCGGACGAATTGTGCTCATTTCGCAGTCATTTGCGCAAAGCCTGCTCAAAATGTGGGTGTTCACGTGCCCGTTCTCGTCCTAGGGGCAACCAATTGTTATGACATTTTAACCAGAGATACCCCAGGCGCATACACGCTTTGTCGCGAAAAACCAAGTTAATTGGACAAACGGTGCCCATAGGACTGTCATTTTTGCAAACCATCCTCAAAAATGGGACGTTCATGTGCAAGCGCTTCCTGCCTTCCAGTTGTTGTCGCATTTTAGCGGTCAAAAGGTACACACGATGCCATCTCTTGTCTGTCACTGGGGTCACTGTTGAAAGCGGGAACTCTCACAGGATTAACCATACTTTGAACTCTCCACATACAGTAGTTCATTTTGATTCATCCCACACACGGTTCCCGGTCGATGCGCCAAAAAGATTGCTTCTTAAGGCAGCCCAGTGCGGACGCCTGAATCTCAAATATTCGTAGGACCGCAACAATAATTTTCCACTAAATTTTCGGCTGAATCTGAGGCAGAATCGCAATTCCGTGCGGCGACTTTGAAAGACCCAAATTCGGAATTCGGCGCTGAAATTCAGCGCCGAAATTGAATCCGAGGTTGGAAAAACCTCTCCCAGCCTGAAAGAAACTGAGATGCGGCTCTCGGAAGAAGATAAAATCACAATTAAGACGCTCAGAGTTGAAAAAAATTGGGGGGCAAAGAGAATTCGACGAGAATTTCCAGGAAAAAATTGGCCCTTGTCGTCAATCAACTTTTTGCTCAGTAAAGTCGACGCAACAGGGCAAATCGAAAGAAAAGCAGGAAGTGGGCGCCCGAGAACCATTAGAACTGACGAAAATGTTGAAATTGTCGGCGATTTGATTGCGAGTCAGGAGGATCAACCTGGGGCCGTTTTTGTTCCACGAATGAACATCACGTTTTAAATTCAGATTATTTATTCTGGTAAAAAAGTTTTTTTGCGTCTTTTATATCTGAAGTGACAACAAAAATTGGCCCTGGCACATCTTTGTCCGCGCGAGAAATCGCAAGTGCCACTGGAATTGCTCGTTCTTCCGTACAGCGCATTGCGCGCGAAGATTTAGAAAAAAAGGTGTTTAAACGCGCTGTCGTCCATTCCCTTACTGAAGCCAATCGTCACGCGCGGCTGCAAAGGTTGGTTCTTCCTTTTTCTAAGCCGCAGCTCTGCAGAAATCATTGCAGATACTTAAACGTGCATTAAGGTGCCAGAATTTGTTGGATGAGGTGACTCCCCAACAATTACGCAGAGTGTTTTTCACCGATGAATCGACGTTTTACTTAAAAACCCCAAGAAATCGCCAAAATAACAGAATTTATCAACCTGTGCAGTTGAGAAAACGAGACATTCCTCTCGAAAACTTGCTTGTTGAAAGGGGTCAGTTTCCCCAAAAGCAGATGATTTCGGTGGGCTTTTCAAAGCTGGGTAAAACTCCAATTCATTTTATTGATGGCACTGTCAACTCCCAGTATTACTGCAATCATATTCTGACTCAAACGCTCATTCCCGCTATGCGGGAATTGTCGGCACCTGGGGCGACATTTCGAAGCTCACTAAGTTTGGAGGGGGAAGAAACGTGGTTACGTCGCATACCTTACACGCCTGGGCCTGGGTCATGAATGTGACTTAACGCAGGGAGGGTGGGGGGTTGACGACGGTGCTCCACGCTTATCTCAGGCACCTCATTCTTCGAATATTTTGGACTGAACCCCGTTTCTGCACCTCTCCCCCCCCCAGCCTCTGTCAAAAGGTAGGTGGATGGAGGCTGGGATCTTACTTTGTGCATACACAAAAGGGAATTTTTTGAATACTGGTGGACTTCGGACTATTGCACTTGGGAATGTCGCCCAGGCAACTTTATCCTGCAGCAAGATGGTGCACGCGCGCACACTGCTCGCGCAACGCAAGAGTTCTTACAGCAAGAGGGCGTGCAGTTTTGGCGCCCTGACATGTGGCCGCCCTGCAGTCCCGATTTGGCGCCATGCGACTACTTTTTGTTTGGGCCACTAAAGAGCGCCGTCTATCGGCGCCAACCACAAAGTTTGATAGAGCTCAGGAATTGTATTGTGGAAGAATGGAACGCGATTAGTCAAAGGTCGATCAATGCGGCAGTCGACCAATTTTTGCCAAGAGTGCAAGCAGTGGTAGCGAATAACGGTGGACATATCGAATATGTGAATATGTAATCGCAGCTCTGGCATGTTTTTGACTGTGCCACTGAAAGCTTACACAAGAATAAATCGGTCATCGTCGATGAAACTTGATGTTTGTCAGTCAATGGTGCTGGATAGCACGTGAACATCCCATTTTTGAGGATGGTTTGCAAAAATGACAGTCCTATGGGCACCGTTTGTCCAATTAACTTGGTTTTTCGCGACAAAGCGTGTATGCGCCTGGGGTATCTCTGGTTAAAATGTCATAACAATTGGTTGCCCCTAGGACGAGAACGGGCACGTGAACACCCACATTTTGAGCAGGCTTTGCGCAAATGACTGCGAAATGAGCACAATTCGTCCGATTCAACTGAAATTTTGTGGGGAGGCGTAGGAAGGTTGGAGGTATGTGTGGTTAAAATTTCACGTCAATCGGTCTACCCTAGACGGAGAACGGCCGCGTTGAAGTTAGGGGTCCAAGATTTTTTGGGCCACCCTGTAGATGGATAGCCCAGCTGGAGCTCCGATTCATGCTGGCCCTTATTTGCAATTCTGAAACCACCCATCCCACAATTGCAACTGACACCAGAAAATCACCTTTTTACTGGAAGGACCTAGCTTGCTGAAAATTGCATGATCGATAGGTACCGATGGATAGCCATCTTTCACTCCAAAAATGGTTCAATTCGAATCGTGCGATTTTGAGATATGGCTGAAACAAAATTTCAGAAAATGTTAAAAATGGCCAAAATGGCGATTTTTCAAAAATCTAGGGGCACCTTGTTAATATCTTGAGAACCGTATGTTGGATCGAAATGAAATGTTTTGCTCGCATGTAGTCCAGACCAAGACCTTTCCAATGATATGCAAATTTTTGCTCTGACTCCTTCTGTGACGCTATTATGGTGCGATTTCCATTTTTGGCGGCAACGCTCACTAAATTCGATGCCATTCGGGTGTGCTTTAGTGGAATGCTCTGAAATTTGGCCACCATGTGCCCACGGCCGCCGCGCAAAAAGTGCATTTTCAATTTTTTGATTGGACCTTCCCATCTAGAGAGAAGGCTGAGAAACTGCCAGAGTCTGCAAGCTCAAATTTTTGACTGATGAGTTGACTCATTCTACTAGCACCAGATTCAAGCCATTAGCCAATGAGTTGCAAATAGTGCCATAGTTGCTTGTGCGTGCACTCAAAGATAGAGAAAAGAGCTGTCATGAGTCAACATGACAAAATCACACAGACAGAAAGACAATAGAAATGCACTATTTGCAGTGTCGCTAATCCTTGCACCATAACTCTGTGCTCCTCTTATGGAAGCGAATGAAAGTTGGGAGATGTGTAACGGATGCAACCGCCCAAACGCATGTCAAATTTGACTACATTACATCCATTCTCTGTGACTTATGACACGTCAAACAGACAGCAAAAAAACCCAAAAATTTGAGCTTGTTGACTCTGGCAGTTTCTGAGCCTTTTCTCCAGATGGAGAGGTCCAATCAAAAAATTGAAAATATACTTTTTGCGTGGCGGTCGTGGGCACATGGTGGCCAAATTTCAGACCATTCCACCAAAGCACACCCAAATGGCATCGAATTTAGTGAGCGTTGCCGCCAAAAATGGAAATCGCACCGTAATAGCGCCACAGAAGGATCAGAGCAAAAATTTGCATATCATTGGAAAGGTCTTGGTCTGGACTACATGCGAGCAAAACATTTCATTTCGATCCAGTGTACAGTTCTCAAGATATTAACAAGGTGCCCCTAGATTTTTGAAAAATCGCAATTTTTGGCCATTTTTAACATTTTCTGAAATTTTGTTTCGGCCATATCTCAAAAATCGCACAATTCGAATTGAACCATTTTTGGAATGAAAGATGGCCCTGTCGGTACCTATCGATCCTGCAATTTTCAGCAAGCTAGGTCCTTCCAGTAAAAAGGTGATTTTTTGGTGTCAGTGCAATTGTGGGATGGGTGGTTTCAGAATTGCAAATAAGGGCCAGCATGAATCGGAGCTCCAGCTGGGCTATCCATCTATATAGTATGTTCTTAATTAATTCTCAAGCACCTTCGATATTTTCCCAAAAAACCTACAGTTCACGAGCATTTGACATAGACTTTAGCGTTTCTGTCCTGCCCGGACCCTCCTTGCTCCCCCTTTTAGACATCGTATACCGTACGGTCCGAATAACGAAAAAATAGTATAGCATGATTAAATGAAAGTGACAGCGTGATTAGTAAAATAAGTGTAGTAGTAGATTCATCAGGGAGTCTTCAAACCAACGTCGTTGGTCCAACGATGCCGGTCGACGACAAGCCTGCGAGTGACGAAGAAGAAGAGTACACCGTCGAGGTTCGTTCTTTACGTGAAAGCCAGCATTTTCTATTTTATTTTTCTAAATTAATTTTTTTTTCACGTTTCCTTTTCTTCAGAAAATCCTGGCGACGCGCACGCGCAACGGCCGCGTCGAGTACTTTCTCAAGTGGCAAGGCTACGACGAGTACTTTTTTTGTCATTTTTTACTTCCGTCTAATTTATTTAATTAATTAATTGGCAACTACAGGTCGGAGAACACTTGGGAGCCGCGCGACAACTTGGATTGCCCAGAGCTGATCGCGCAGTTCGAGAAAGACCAGGAAGAGAAGCGACAGCTGAAGGCGAAACGCAAGGCCGAGCAGGAGAAGAAAGAGGAGTCAAACTCGGCCACCAAGAAACCCAGAGCAGTGCGTGGCCCTCGTTCCCCTCTCTCTGTTGGTCACAATGGGTGGCGCCTGCGTTGGAGGGGGTTTGGTGGGTATTTCTTTCTTTGCGCAGAGGGGTCCACCGTCATTTTTCCATCACCTGGCACCCGAACCATACGTGCAGTTTGTTTCCGGATGAGGGGGGGGAGGGGGGGGTTTAAAACAAACCAATCCCACAGTGATCGAACCGAAACCAAGTTGACCCCCCCCCCCACCCCAAACGTGTCAAAAGGGTACAGCGGGGGAAATTGGGCCAGGGTATTGAAACTGTGTTGGACTGTCAGCTAGTCGATGTTAGCTCGACCGCTCGCTTGTCACAGGAGGAGAAGCCGCGCGGCTTCGACCGCGGCCTCGAGCCGGACCGGATTCTCGGCGCCACCGACAGCAGCGGGGAACTGACCTTCCTCATCAAGTGGTACTGCGCTCTCCTTATCTGCGTGCTCGTGTGGTGGACTGCATGGCATATCCACGCTGGTGCCCACGGAAATTGGGCCAGGGCTGGGCAAAAGGGCCAGGCACACTTTCTGCATTTCTGCAAGACAAATTGGCTTTTGAAGTTCCAGAAAATAATGAAGGTCGTTTGGGATAGGGTCTTCCAGTGGAGGGGCATTCCCCCTGGGCTGTGGAGTCTGTACGCCCCGCAAACTGTCACCCACGCCACATTGATAGGTTTAGGGTGGGTCTGAAGCCAGGGGGGGGGTGGCGGTTTGCGGGGGTGGGGGCTGGCGAGGGGGGGTCCTGTGTGAAGATGTCCAGACTAGAGTCCAGGGTAGAATAGAAGACTTCTCACCAAAACAACGCGTAAATGTGTACTTTTTGGTCCGAAATGTGTCAAAATAAGGTCTACATAGCGGTTTTTAGAGGACTTCCCCCGTCAAATTATCTGGGATGACGATGACGATGCTTAGGGTGGAGGCTCGCGCCGTGATGTCCCTGCTAGTTCAAATAGTTTATATTTTTGTTTTACTCGTCTGTTTCCACGCATCGCCATTGCAGGAAGAACACCGATGAAGCTGACCTGGTCCCCGCCAAGATCGCGAACGTCCGCTGTCCCCAGGTGGTGATCAAGTTCTACGAGGAGCGTCTCACCTGGCACACGCACCCGAAATGACAACACCGAAATAGCGCCCTCCGTCTCCGTGTGTAGCGTGTTTCGCCTCGTCTCGACAATGCAGCAGCAATTCGATCTGTGTCTCTTGGTTTTCGCAAAAAGTATTTTGCTCGCGAGTAAAGTCGCTGTGCATGCGCAATTGAAAACTGTCGTCGGTGCGTCTCTGTTGCGATATTCGCGGAAAGTGCGATGAGGTTTTGAATTTTTGAATTGGAAAAAATTGGAATTGGAAAAAGGCGAAATGTCGGCGGGTCGCCTCAAAACGGCCGTCATCGGCTCGGGAAGCTGGTGCGTCTCTTGTTTGCGTGGTTGGGTTTTTCTGAGGCTGTAAAGCCTAGGTGCCCCACGGAAATTGGACCAGGGAAGGCGTAAGTGGCCACATTTTTCGAAGTCGGGGGTGGGGGTAGACCGGAAATTTCGGTATGGAGTTTTATACGTCGGCATTGCACAAAAATGGACCCAAAACGGTTCAAAATGTGATCTAAGCGCCATTTCTTTCTATGTACCTTTACGCTGCAAAGTACAAAAGACAGCGCTACAGGCACCCTATCTTTTTGCCATTTTTGCAAGATAATTTGGTTTCAAGTTCCAGAAAATGAAAGCCAGGGGAGGGGTCGTCCTGAAAGTCTTTCGGAATAGGGTCTTCCAGGGGCGCTAGTCCAGTTTAGGTGTGCAAAAAAAAAATTAGGTGTGCAAAAAAAAATTAGGTGTGCAACAAAAAAATAGGTGTGCAACTACTTTAGGTGTGTAACAAAAAAATATATATTTAGTGCTGCACACACTTGAAAAATAGGCTTTGCTTAGGTCTTAGGCTTGGCTTAGGCTGTCTAGGCTTAGGCTAGGCTCATGCTCAGAATTAGGCCAGGCTTAGGCTTTCGCTTTGGCTTAGGCTTTTGCTAAGGCTTTCGGTTAGGCTTAGGCTTTCGCTTAGGCTAGACTTTCGCTTAGGCTTTCACTCAGCCTTAGGTTAGGCTTATGCATGCATGCATGCACGCACGCTCGCACGCTGGGACGCACTCACCCACGCACACACGCTGGCACGCACGCACGCAGGTATGGGCGCACCAACGCACACTTGCCAGTGAGCAGCTACTGAACGAGTTGCTGCAGCCTGAGTAAAGCCTAAGCCAAGCCAAGGTCGAGCCTAAGCCTCTAACACACCTAAAGTGTGTGTGGCTCTAAATATATTTGTTACACACCTAAAGTGGTTGCACACCTATTTTTTTGTTGCACACCTATTTTTTTGTTGCACACCTAAACTGAACAAGCGCCATTTTTTGTTCTCATCGTCTGTTGTACTGTCTATTTGAGCCTCTATGTTCCGTCCTCAATTCGCTCACGCTAGCTGCCAAACTTTCTCATCTTTTTTACATTTCCATTCGTATTTTCCTTCTCAAGATCGTCTTCTTACCCTTAGGGGCTCGGCGATCGCACGCATTCTGGGCCGCACGACGCGTCAGCACAAGACGCGCTTCGAGGAGCTCGTCAAGATGTGGGTGTTCGAGGAGCAGGTGGACGGCCGCAATCTCTCCGAGATCATCAACTCGACGCACGAGAACGTGAAGTACCTGCCCGGCAGCCTGCTGCCAGACAACGTGGTGAGCACGCCTCCTATTCCACAAATCACGCATGATAAGCCAGGAGAAACGGCGGAGCCGGCATAGCCTGGCGTCAAACACCGCCCACCTGGATGTAACAATTGAAGAGTTGTGGAAATCGCGTTCGGGAAGGAAGGAATGGAATTGCAGACCAGCTGAGGATCTGAAGCGATTCTTGCCCGTCTGGGGTGGGGGTGCAAGGATTGGCAACCCCCATGCCTGCCCATATTCCTCGGTCTTTGGCTGTGACCCGCCCTAGCTATTATTTCTTCAACCCCTCGAGACAACCCCACTTCAGTCTATTTGTTTGTAGCCGACCGTGTATCATTTTTAACATGAACCTCAAAATTTTCATTTGAAATTCGCATACCTTCCCCAGTTCCACTTCGCATTATTGTACCGTGTAGTAGCAAAGCAGAATGCAGTCTTCTACTTGGTAGGCTCTCGCACGTTCGTGACAGGTGGCCGTGCCCGACCTGGTGGAGGCGTGCGCGGACGCGGACGTGCTCGTGTTCGTCGTGCCCCATCAGTTCGTCGCCGGCGTCTGCGAGCAGCTCGTCGGCAACATCAAAGCCGACGCACTCTGCGTCTCAGGCATCAAGGTCAGTGGCCCCCCCCCCTCCGTCGTTCGATTTTCTCGAGCCAAACTCCCTCGGACAAATGAAAAATGCCGCCTGCGGGCGGGCTGAACTTGGAAGGTTGTGGAGAGTGCAAGTGCACAAAAATCGGCTTGTAACTCGCAGTTGGTGTGGCAGTTCAAGGACCAGCAGTGGTGGTGGTGTCGAATTCACTCAACCCCCCGTCTGGAATATGCTGACTGATTCCCCCCCCCCCCCCGAGATTTTTCCTTTTCGCTTCTCCGAGAGGCGGGTGGGTGGGGGGGGGGGGTTGGTGTTTGGTGGATGATCCAAGGGACTTTCCGTGGCCCGACGCAGGGCCTGGCGATCCGCGAAGACGGTGGGATCAAGCTGCTGTCGGAGGTGATCCGCGAGATCCTCCACATCGAGGTCACCGTCCTCATGGGCGCCAACCTGGCCAACGAGGTCGCCGCCGACAACTTCTGCGAGGCCACCATCGGTTCGTACACCCCCCCCCCCCCCCTACCGATTGCTTGCGTTTGGTGTCGCGGAGCGGCGGAGAGAGCGCACCGGGCGGGTGGGGGGGGGGGGGACTACCTTCCGCCTTCTGGGGGGGGGGGGCATGTTGGGAGAAAGAGAGAATGCACTGTATGCGACTTTTGAAACAACAAGCTGTGAAACGACGGCGAGAACGTGTATTTCGTCTGTTGGGGGGGGGGGGGGTCACAACAAAAAATTGGGGGCGTGAGTGAGAAAAGTCCTAACCTGTAGCAACCCCGCTCAGTTATCTGTCCAAACTAGCTTTTTCCGCACAAATACCACGTCGCCATATGTCTACGTATTCTGCTACAACAATGTGTGCTCTTGCTTGGGCATTTCTCTATCCCTGTTGGTTCTAGTGAGTGAAGCTGAAGAACTCTTTTTGACTTTTGCGCCTGTGTTCGTTCAGGCTGCGAGGACATGAACCTTCACGGGCCCATGCTCAAGAGTCTCTTCCAAACCGAAAACTTTCGTATTACCGTAGTCGAGGACGCGCACACGGTCGAGATGTGCGGCGCGCTCAAGGTATTTCGTGCTGTTTTTTTTTGCGACTAAATTATTTTCTCAAAATATTATTCGGCTGAGAATTTGCGCTTTCAGAATGTGGTCGCTTGCGGCGCCGGATTTACGGATGGTCTGGGATACGGGGATAACACGAAGGCGGCCGTCATACGTCTGGGCCTCATGGAGATGGTCAAGGTCTGCGACTTCTTTTTGTCCTCCCCCCCCCCACCCTCATGCCATGTGTGTATGTATTTTTATTTTATTTTAACGATGACAACACCTGACACCTTGAGCAAAAATGCCATGCCTGTAAATCGGCTTGGAGGGCTGGAAAGGGGGTCAAACTTTTCATAGCAGGGGGCTAATTATTCAGTTGGACCGTAGGAGGTGTGATAAATGTGGGGGGAGGGGCTAATCAGGGGGCATACCATTTGTGGGGAGCTTTGTGCGGCTGGCCGCACGGAGGGGTTGTCGAAGGAATATATACAGTATGCACAATATATACAGTACTCACGTACATGCACACATACGCGCCTATAGGTACACCCAGACCCTGAAAATATGTGCCTTTAGAGGGTCGCTCTTTTAGGAAGGGGGGGGGGGGGGGTAGGGTAATGTACTCACAAGCCTTCAAATCACGGAGGGGGCTATTTGCAAGTGGGCTAAATATAGGTGAGAAGTCAGAGAGAACGCCTTTCGTATCGTACAATGTAGGATAATGTTCCAAAACTGAAACATTTTGAGGACAAACTTTGGAAAGTTGGTGGGGGGTAGAATCCCTCCCCCCAGTTGTGCAAAGGGCGTACTGTTGTGGTTGCAGCAGACGCCTTTGCGGAAGGAAGCCTTTGCTTTTGCTTTCAGTTCATCGAGCACTTCTATCCTGGCTCGAATCTCGAGACCTTCTTCGAGAGCTGCGGCGTCGCCGACCTCGTCACGACCTGCTACGGCGGTCGCAACAGGCGCTGCTGCGAGGCCTTTGTAAAGACTGGCAAGGTGAACCTGCGCATCTGGAACCCCAGAGGAGACCATGGTCCATGGACGCTTCAGAG
Organism: Paralinhomoeus sp. GSCO2_6; assembly: GCA_030248085.1. NCBI lineage: Eukaryota > Metazoa > Nematoda > Chromadorea > Monhysterida > Linhomoeidae > Paralinhomoeus > Paralinhomoeus sp. GSCO2_6. Next base: position 33,978 of record JASAMY010003775.1, on the reverse strand, counting down.
CTTGGAGCAACTGGAGGAGGAGATGCTCAATGGACAGCGACTGCAGGGACCGCACACGGCCGAGCAGGTCCACCACATGCTCGCCAGAGACAAACTAGAGGACACGTGAGTAGTGTCGCGTGCGTGCCTGCGTGTAAACTAGGTAGGGGGTACCTCCCCAGCCGCCCCCTCCCCCCCCCATTTAAGTTGGTGTTCATTCGGCGTTTTCAGTGTTTCTTCTTTCATGCAAGAGCTTTAAAGAACGTTATGACTTATTCGCTATTCGGGGAACTGATTTTGGTTCAAGATTAGGCTCCTGTGACCCCACTCCACTTCCAGAATTTCATACCCCTGCCCGTATGGAAGTCTTGGACATGGTTGAAGCTTGGAGCTGGTTACATGTGTGCGTGCGGGGGGGGGGGGTGTTCTGGCTGCTTGCCAATACCCCCCCCCCCCTAAAAAAACAACGCTGTCAGGTTCCCTCTGTTCGCGGCGGTGCACAAGATCTGCGTTGGGGACCTGAAGGCCGAGGACATGATCGACTGTCTCAGGAACCATCCCGAGCACCGCCAGTTCCGCAATCTCAGACAGAACAGTCTCTTCTGAGGGAGGGCTTAGACACTCCTAGGAGACTTGAAGCATAGCCCTCCCGCCCCCGGTTAACAACGCTTTAGCCCCAGTCGGCCGCGTGAGCGACAACCGCAAAATCGGGTTGGAAGCGTCCACCTTTAATACACACCTCCAGACCAATTTACGAGAATACGCCCCCCCCCGACCGCTGGAATTCGAGACCCCCCCCTAGCAGTTGTTTTTTTTTTTAATATGAAGCGGGTTTTTACAGGAGCTACACCTGTCCCCCCCCCTTCAGCACCCCCCCCCCCCCCTTTACACCCCGTCTACTACAAGGCGTTCTGACATACCGATTTTACGGTGTAGCTACCCAGGCAGTGCTGTGTCTTTACCTTCTCTGATGGTTCATCAACTGCAGGGTTGCGTGAATAAAACCAACATGCCATTGTGCTGTTCTTCTTCTTTGCAAGAAATTCGGAAATGGGCTTTGGTGTGAAGCACCAACGTTTATAGAAGCAAGTTTTTGGTAGTCAAGGAGATGCCCTTTTCCAATGCGCAACCCTGTGGCGGACGTGCGTCTTTCTTTGGCTGTGCAGTGAATAGTCTGGCGTCTCGTGCCCACTGATGCGTGTGACTGACTGGACCCGTCGTCGATTCGAACCTTTGAGCACTAACGAATCCGTACGCACACGGACACAGGACGACGTGCGTGCGTGCATGCGTGTGTGTGTGTGTGTGTGTATGTGTGTGTGTGTATGTATGTATGTGTGTGGGTGGGTGGGTGGGCGGTGTGTGTGTGTGTGTATGTGTGTGTGCGTGTGTGTGTGTGGGGGTGGAGTGTGTGTGTGTGTGTGTGTATGTGTGTGTGTGTATGTATGTATGTATGTGTGTGTGTGTGGGTGGGCGGTGTGTGTGTATGTATGTGTGTGTGCGTGTGTGTGTGGGGGTGGAGTGTGTGTGCATGTGTGTGTGTGTGTGTATGTGTGTACCTATTTTCAGGTTTTTACAGTGTATTTTTGACTAAAAATCGCCCTCGACCACAAATAGCTTGTTTTTTCCTTCCCAGACCCCCTCCTCCAGTTTTTCACCTCACCTACCACCCCCTCCAGAGAGTGCTCGAACCCTCCCCCAGGTCCAATTCCCGGTTACAGGTATGATCCAGCATACGGTCCTCGAGATATTAACAAGCTGCCCTTAGATTTTTGGAAAATCGCGATTTTGACCATTTTTGACGTTTCTGAATTTTCCTTTTGGCCATATCTCAAAAACGCGCGATTCGATTTGAACCATTTTTGGAGTGAAAGATGGCCCTGTCGGTACCTATCGATCCTGCAAATTTTAGCAAGCTATGTAGGTCCTTCCAGTGAAAAGGGGATTTTTGGTGTCAGTTGCAATTGTGGGATGGGTAGTTTCTGAATTGTAAATAAGAGCCAGTATGAATCGGAGCTCTAGCTGGCCTATCCATCCATATAGTATGTTCTTAATTAATTCTCAAGCACGTTGGAGTTTCCAAAAATAGCTCCAGTTTACGAGCATTTAAAACAGACTTTAGGTTTTGATCAGGTCGTGTAGCGCACAATGTGGTCCTTGCGCCATTTCAAAACAGTCTGACAGACAATTGTGGCGTTGTAATTTTTGCAAAAGCAGATGACAGATCACTTTGTTTCGCGGCCTTGACATTCATCTTAATCGCAGCTGTCGAACACACCATACCATATGTACTTCGACCACTGGACAACTTTCCCTGTTTTCACTGCCAATCGATGCAATGCTTGGATGAAGATGGACGTTCACACAATGCTCCTTCACGGCCGTCACTGTTCAGTCTCTCCATAGAGCACGTGAGACACGTGATTTTTTAATTATTTGCTCATGTTGAGTTGACTCAACGGTACAGAGCAAAGACCATGGCGAGCAGCGCCAGCAAAGACACACCTGCATGATCATGGACCGAGAAGCATTGCAATTGACAGCTGCTGCTGACATTCGACCACACGTGCATGGCTGGCTCATGGCTCATGACTGGCCCACGCGTTGAATTCGCTTGTACCATTCTTGTACTACTGTACCGCTCTTGTACTGCTGTGTACATATTTCAATGGATCATTCGTCCGTCGGTGGCTACGTAGATCTATCCGAGAAGTGTGTGTGTGTGTGTGTGTGTGTGTGTGTGTGTGTGTGTGTGTGTGTGTGTGTGTGTGTGTGTGACGAATAGCGAAACGTCACAGTTGATCGAATTGTCGGTCGATCAAGGGTTCTAGAATAGAACGAGCAGGACGTCATGCCGACTCCGGCCTGTTTCCAATTATATCAAGCGCAACAATGCCGTAGACACACCTTATTAGCTGGCGGCTAGCAGCTCCATTGCCATACAGCTCTTCAGCGAAGCGAATCGGCGGAAATCGAATCTGTCCAGCCAGATGAATGTGGCGTCGCTGCTCGTTGCGTTGACGATTCTTCTCGTCGGATTGCTGGGTAGTGGCGCTATGTACCTACCTATACGCTATACACATGTGCGCAAATATCTATGACACTCATTTCTAGTTGCGTGGCATCGAATTACATGTAGATTCGAGATGGACAGCTTCCGTTATAGAAATCGACCATTTTAATTCACCTAGTTCAACAATTACAGCAGCTCCAATTAATTTCCCGACGCTTAGGTGACGCCAGCAGCAGCAGCGGTGGAAACGTGTGCTTCAAGCCGAGCGGCTACAAGCTGCGCCTGCTCTACTTTTCGATGCGCTATCGCGCCGAGTTTATCAAGTGGATGCTCCACTACGCCGACGTGCAGTACGAGGAGGTGACCATCAGTGGCGAAGACTGGGCCGCCACCGAGAAAGCCAGTGAGCTTCCGTTCTGACGAGGGGCTTGTGAAAATGGACGTTGCGTCCTGCAGAGCAGCCATATGGCATGCTGCCCGTGCTAGAGGTGAACGGCCGCAAGCTCACCCAGTCGCTGGCCGTCGCCAGGGCCGTCGCTAAGCTCACTCGTAAGCTCATCGGCTAGATCCCCATCTACCATCAAGAACTGTGTTGTTACACTAATTCGGGCTGAATTAACAGGGTTGGACTTCCGGCGATGCGGTGACGACTTCGACCGTGCCACGCTCGACATGCACGCGTACAGCTTCCTCGACTTCATCGTGAGCGCCCACCCCCACACTCTCGGCTAGCCACTCGTCCACGACAGCTTCTGACCGTTTGCAGTCGGCTATCGACAAGAGAGGCCTGACGTCAGCCATGGTCTTCAAGCCTGACGAGGCGCGCGTGGTCGGTTGGGTTTAGTCGAGCTCACTTGCCGCCCGACGCCCAATCAGCGAGTTTTTTCCTGCAGAAAGAGATAGCGAATGAGCTCGAGAACAAGGTGGGGCCACCCATCTTCGCTGTTCTCGAAGAGCGACTCAGCCGGCAAGACACCGGATTCTTCTCTTGCCAGGCACAGAACCTGTCGCTTTAGTTGCAACTCGCCTCATACCACTCATGAACGGGTTCAGCTGACCTGGCTCGACTTCTACGTCGCCGAATGGCTGGGTCGTCTAGAGGAGAAGCTCACTCCCAGCCTCCTGGACAAGTTTCCCGCACTGCGCGACCACAGTCATCGCGTGAAGAGCCTGCCCGCGCTCCAGGGCTATCTCAAGTCGCGACCGGACGCGCCAATCTAACCTCCTCCCCCTCTCCATCGGATATTTCTTGCTTTTGGAAATATCGAACGAATGCCAACTGCGACGCGTCGATGTTGGTAGAATGAGTACTGAAGATGACCCAACTGCACTGCACTGCAAAGATGAGACAACTGCACTAATGACACACCAGACGGCGAACTGTCCCACTCCTCTCTCGCAGCAATCCCGATGTTTGGGATAGTCCATGTTTACGGACTGAATAGCCTCATTCCAGGTTACTGACAGAGTCGTCATTTCCTGTGTCATAACGCAGTGTGCTTCAGCGCATTAAGAGGCGTTCCACAGAATTTCCAGGTATCCAATGCCCGCAAAAAAATAGGTTTTGCTAAAACCGAGTTTAGGGGGTCCAGATGAATGTCCCATTGGTGGTGGGAACCCTCATTTCGACCATAGACCCCCACCCCTTTCGCAGGGGTCTCCTAAGTGAGACGACTGAAATGCCAAAAATTGACCAAAAAATGGGACTTGGTTGTTTTGGGCCATCTCTCCCAAGGGTGGTGTGCCTAAGGGCGTGGCTGGCAGGTGGTACCACTAAGTTAACAACTCTACTAGCACACCCCAAGTTGGCACCTCTCTGCATCCTTCCTAGCTTATGTTGCGATGCTCCAAAAATGGGTGCGCTAATTTTGCAAAAATGGCCATAAGTGCTGTGCCACCAAATATTTTTCGCCCAAAATTCACCACCAATGGGGGGACCCTTGGGGCACTCTACCTTCAAATTTATAGAGTCTAAAGCCCTGGCGTTCGGTAGTTATAAGCCGAAAACTTCCAATTTCGCGTTTTTTAGCGCGATTTTTTGCCCTTTCGCCATTGTCTTTCGCGCAAATTGGCCCTCCCCTTCACGATTTGTTGTGTAACAGTAGCCCGCATACATGGCTGACAATGTGCCGAACTTGAGTTGCACAGCTCTCAAACGTCATGGGTGCAAATCTCACAAACGACCTTGTGAAGGAGGTTTTGTGGTGTTGAGGATGCCCTGTGACCAACCTAATGCCATGAATGGTGTCACGGTACTAGTGCATGATACACGAAACACAGCACATGATACAGTATCAATGCACAGTTTGGCAGAAACCAGGCACTATCAAATCCAAACAGTCTAGAAGCTATGTATAAACTACAGAATTACGAATGAGTGAAAAGTGGTCAGTATGTCCTCATTGAGCCCTTTCAAGATGGTCAGTTTCAGAAATTCAACTCGGGTGGGAATCTGCAGAAGCTACGAGTCTGACTGATCTAACACATCAGACCTACTTTAGAACACCATCAAACGTTTACCAGCTAGGCCAACCACAAACCACCACACAGTGGAGTATGTCCTTTGAATGTAGAGCCAGCCAGTAGCCCTGCCACCTGCCAGGTTACTCTGTAGTCCAGCTTCTAGACTGTTTGGATTTGATGGTGCCTGGTTTCTGCCAAACTCTGCATTGCTACTGAAGTACCGTGACACCATCCACACCATAACACTGCAAAACTGCCCACACAAGGTCATTTGTGAGATTTGCACCCATGATGTTTGAGAGCTGTACAACTCAAGTTCGGCGCATTGTCAGCCATGTATGCGGGCTACTGTTACACAACAAATCGTGAAGGGGAGGGCCAATTTGCGCGAAAGACAATGGCGAAAGGGCAAAAAATCGCGCTAAAAAACGCGAAATTTGAAGTTTTCGGCTTATAACTACCGAACGCCAGGGCTTTAGACTCTATAAATTTGAAGGTAGAGTGCCCCAAGGGTTCCCCCATTGGTGGTAAATTTTGGGCGAAAAATATTTGGTGGCACAGCACTTATGGCCATTTTTGCAAAATTAGCGCACCCATTTTTGGAGCATCGCAACATAAGCTAGGAAGGATGCAGAGAGGTGCCAACTTGGGGTGTGCTAGTAGAGTTGTTAACTTAGTGGTACCACCTACCAGCCACGCCCTTAGGCACACCACCCTTGAGAGAGATGGCCCAAAACAACGAAGTCCCATTTTTTGGTCAATTTTTGGCATTTCAGTCGTCTCACTTAGGAGACCACTGCAAAGGGGGTGGGGGTCGATGGTCGAAATGAGGGTTCCCACCACCAATGGGACATTCATCTAGACCCCCTAAAATCGATTTTAGCGAAATCTATTTTTTTGCGGGCATTGGATACCTGGAAATTCTGTGGAACGCCTCTTAAAGTGTGGTGTATAGGGTGCCGATGTGCACAAACCGATAGGACCACAGTCTGTATAGTATAGCGCATGTCAGTTGTCAGTGGTGCAGTCAATCGACAACCACAAACTCGCTCGCTAAGTTCACTCCAAAACCAAAGAAAGAAATGTGTTCGTTTCTTCAAACGATCCTCAACTCAAGCGCAAAAGATACGCGCATGTCACTCTCCAAGAAGGGCCTTCCATCTTTGTAGATGCAGCTCGCTATTGGCGGTGTGCTCTGCACGCCGAATGGTCAAGGGAAAAGGCTGGCCGGACAACGGCAGACGATTCCGCGCACCCTCCTATATTCATCGTTCATTGAAATTTTGTTGTTATTGACAATCGATAACTAATTGTTATAAATCAGCATACACGACAGGGCATTGGAATTCTACCCCCCCCCCCCCCGAATCGAATAGAACCGAATAGAAAACAATAGAATCTATAAAACACCTTCGTGCAATATACGCGTTTGTGAAACAGATTTTGGCGACTTCAGAAATTGCGGAATTTAACACTTTCACCTACCGGTGAGTCATCATCAATGTTTCCATGGTTGAACAGCCGCCTTCTCAGGAGGAACGCCAACGCAAAACCGGTCATAAAAGAGTCCACGCCGGCGCGGTGACTGTAGGCACCTCTGAACCGGTTTGGCTGTGCTGAGGAGGATGATTCATTGCTCGTCATGGTGTGAGAGGGGGCGGTGGCCTCGTTAGTGTGAGTCATCGCTACCATTGCGGAGCCGGCTAAACGAGAGGCAAACGCTAGTGAGATCAACACGCGCGCATGCACACGCACGCACGCACGCACGCACGCACCATTTGTCGCGAGGGCACGGCGTTGGCGCGCCCGCTTGCGTCGCCTGTCGGCGCGTCTCTGTTCCACGTCCAACAGCGCGTCGACGTCGTGCAGGCGCGCGCACTTCGAGCTGCCGCACGCGCCGTACCACTGAACGAGCGGTACTGGGAGAAACCTTCTTACCCAACGAACACAACAGCGTGTGCGTGTTTTCAACAAATGCGCCTTCAACGAAATTTTCCTTCAGCTTTCAAGAAACGCAACCCCCTCCCGCTGGCGGGTGCGTACACGCGTGCACGCCCCCCGATTACCGCTGACAACAAAAAAAAAACTAAAAAAAAAACTAAAAAAAGAACTCAACTCACGCTAAAGGAAGTGCACAAATCTTCGGCTTTCGCATCGCTCAATGACTCCCTCGGCGCGCAGTCGACGATATCCAGACATTGGAACGGGGACCTGTTGTCCTTTTGACCGCTATTGTTAGCATGCAAATTAGGTCGCGAGCCACAGGCGCTGCACTGTGCTTCTTGAAGTTCCAGACAAAATGGCGAATGATCGAAGGTTAAGCTGATGTACAATCGCTGATTCTGAGCTTCGGCGAGGTTGAGCCGTTGGCTGCAATGATTTGACCCCCCCATAAATGCGCCTAATTCCGCGTTAATACAGTGGTGAGCTGCAAAAGTGATTGTTGCTGGGTCATTCGCTAAACACAGACGCAGACACACACACACACACACGCGCGCACGCACGCACGCACGCACGCACGCACGCACGCACGCACGCACACACACACACACACACCAGGAAGAAGGGAAGTGCTGTGCTGTGCTGTGCTACGTGCGCCAGAAAAATTCCAGCCAAAAAGGGCTTTGCAAAATGAAAGGAACGTAACGTAACGAGTGAACAATGTGCAATAGCACGACAGACAGAAAACATGATTTGTATTGATTTACCGTAAGTCCCCCAATCAACGCCCTGGGCGTTCATTTTTCAACCCACCCTCTACCCTGGACGTTTATTGGAGGAGGGGGGGGCGTTCTTGGAGAGGGGGGGGGGGCGTTCTTAGGAGGAGTTACGGCAAATGCACCAACTGAAAAGGAAAACAAAAAATCCCACCACTTCCTAAAGACGTATTCCAAGAAACTGGCCGGCCAATGCAGCTGGTAATCCACGATGAATTTCGTGTCGAAAACGCCACCATTTGTGCCAAAAATGTCGTAAATATCCGCCAAAAAGGTGTCGACATCTCGGGGCAAAGCGGCGTAGAAATGCCCATAGAGAAACATCAGGTCCAAAAGACCATTGTGTAATACCAGAGGCTTACCGCGTCGCACCAATTCTTCGAAGATACACCGCATGTTGGCCTAGGCAGTGTAGTACACGGCTGTACTATTTTGAGAACAAAAGTCGACGCGTGTCAAGGTGTGTCACTTTGCCGTCGCTTCTCCCATTGTCTGTCGCAGTGGCAGATCCATTGGGGGAATAGAAAATAGCAAATTTTCGCCTGCGGCACCGTCCGTTTCATTTATTAATCGTCAAAAATGTACCGTCAAAAATATAAAAAGTTCAACAGGGCAGGGTTCTCCTTTCTGCAAAATCCCTCCCCCAGCCAGTCCCCCTCCGAAAAAAACTCCGAATCCGCCACAGATCTGTTTCCCCATGTGTTCAAATCTGACTGTCTGCCAAAACCAATCAACCTTTTTTGCGACTTTTCCCCTGCCATCGCCGTTGTGGGTTGTCGTTGCGTCGTGTGAGGCGCTTCGGTAGCGAATTCCGCTTCTGAGAAGGGCGCCAAAGTCGAAATTGTGTCGGTTGAGGAATTCCAGCGACGATGTGTCCACCGTGAACGAGCCTTCGGACACGCACAGAAAGTTGAACGCCGGAAAGGGAAATTCGATTTTTTTTCAAAATAGATCCGAATTTGTACACGCTCTCAGAGCGCGCGCGCGCGCCCACACACAACACACACACACACACACACACACACACACACACACACACACACACACACATACACACACACACACACACACGCACGGTGGCCTCTAGTCTGAGTCGCCTTCTGGTGGCGTTTCTGCTGCCGAGAGCGAATATTGACAAGCCGACACTGAGGAGGGACCGACTGACGACGCACTCTCTCCAGCGGTCGTACTGACGCGCAGTCGACGACGACGACGTTGACTGACCGCGACGCCTGTCGTCCGCCCCCAAACCGCTCAGCTCCTAGAAAATCCAAATTCAAATTCAAACAAAAGCGCCAAGGGGACACAACAGACCAAGTCGACGGCGACGAAGGCGACGTTTTGCGCCGTCAGCTTCGACATGAACAGCGGCCACAAACTGAGGAAATTCTCCGAGGTCACCTCCACCACCGCTATCGACGGCAACCGGCCGCGTTTCGTGCGAACTTTCGACATGTTTCAAAGAATTTCGGTCCACTTTTGAATTTGCGCTTCTGGTGTGCAGAGGCGAGATCCTAAAGGAAGCCAATGCAGAAATTTGAAAACAATTACGAGAGCTAAGCAAACGAAGCTAAAAGCCTATGCCTAAGCGAGGCCTAAGCGAAACCTTAATCAAGGTCTACAAGTATTCTAAAATGTTGGCAAGCGTTTCGGTTTCGCGTCAACCTGACGAAAACTGCGAAGCTCCACTATAAACCAGCGAGCCGGATTTGTGAATACGATTGTGAGCACAGTGTCAGTGTCAGAATCGTTCGCGCGCTTTGTTTCAGCTGCAAAAGGGAACGTACGAGTGTCTGCTTTTCCCTTTCGAAGTATACTGTACACCTGCGCACTCGCCTCAATTCGGTCAACAAATTGCTACAAAACACTGAATGATGATGATGAAGCGATCAAAATTCATTGTTCTGGAAATTCGCGGTCGCCGTTCTGGGAACCCCGCGAAAATCGACCTAACTGCCTGGGAGCACGCTTCGGCGCTCAGAGGGCGTCGTAGCAGGCGATGTTGGACGCGTAGTACTTGCGGTCGAGCGCCGAGTTGGGCACTATGCGCCACTGCTCCTCTCCGTCGCGCAGCTCCTGCACGTCCCAGTTGGAGTCGGGCGTCGTGAGGAAGGCGAGCATCCTTCCGTCGCAGTACACCATTCGAATGTCGACGAAGAAGTCGTCGCCGCTCGGCTCGTGCTGCAGAATCATCGCGGGGCCGGCCGAGAACGCGCCCGTCTCCACGTCGAACGTCCGGCACTCGAGCAGGTGGCAAGAGAGGAACCGGCCCGAGCTAGGCCGGAACACGAACGGCTGGAGGCCGTAGGTCGAGTTGTCCTCCTTGCCCTGGTACACCTGAAGACCGCAGCGTCGTCTCTCCACAGGCTGTACTGCATCAGCAATCAGCAGCCCCCCCCCCCAACCAATATTGCACATCCCACTCCTATTCTGCAGTTATCGATTGGGGGACAGCACCTGTGTCCACTCGGGCTTCACCGCGGTCGTGTCGAGCGTGTAGAACCTCAGACCCATCTCGTAGCGGCCGCCACTCTTGTCGACGTAGAAGCTCAGCGCCAGTCGCGAACCGTAGGCGTGCAGTTGCTTTAGGCTGACCTCGGCATCGAGCAGCGGCGGCGGCATCTGGGCCTGGGAGCTCGCGAACGAGTCCCTCTCGAAGTCGTACACTTGACACGGCGCCAGCCTCGGACCCGGTCCCCTGTGCTTGCCGAGACACAGGTAGGCCTTGTCGCCTGCGAAGCGGCCGCGAACCTCTCGGCGCGGTAAGGCTGATTCACAATTAACGGTCTTCCCATCGGTCTCGGTCTCGGTCTCGGTCTCGGTCTTCGCATCGGTCTCGGTCTCGGTCTCGGACTTTTTGACCCATGCCAAATTGACGACGCGTTGCCTCCGGTCTTTCAATGATCTTCGGTTAAATGCGCGCCTGTCAGCGTATTAAAGAGCGTACTGTGGCCCTTCTTTTCGACCTATTTCATTTTTTATGCGACTTCCGTAGGAAACAAAAAAAAGCACACGCAGTAGACGACGGGAACGCACTACCACCAGACAAACAGACAGACATTGTGCGGCAGACGCAGACCGCCGCCAGCGCTTCTGGCCGCCGCCAGGGGCGCGGACGCCGCTACAGGAGCTGTCGTCAACGCCGCCGTCGACACCGTTGCCGCTGCTGCCGACGCTTTCGCTGACGCTGCCGCTTTTGCCGACGCTTACAGAAAATGTAGGACAATGCCGTCGTGCCCGTCCCCTTGACGTATGCAATGGCGGCGCAGATTTTCCCGCCGCCGTGTCTTTAGAGACGTGCAGCCATGCCGCCGCCGTTTTTTTTTTTTGATTTTTGGTATAAGAGCAGTCGTCAATTATCCAAGGAGACGGCGCCGCCTCCACCTGTTGAATACGACGCATCGTAAACTCTTCCTTGTTTTCAATTTCGGCTAATTTCCTAGTCGCTTTACCCTTATGCGAATACCGACAAATTCTTTGAGGGTGACGGCTATAGTAAAGCGTGACTACGGTAGCGCGCGCGTTCAACACGAGTTCAATGAAGACCGATGAAGACCGGAGCAAATGTTCAAAGTTCCCAACATCGTCGGTCTCGGTCTCGGTCTCGGTCTTCGCATCGGTCTTCGCTGTTTGGCATGGGAAGACCGAGACCGAGACCGAGACCGAGACCGAGACCGATGGGAAGACCGTTAATTGTGAATCAGCCTGTAGGAATAACTCAAGTACGAAAAGGCAACAGCGCGAACGCGATCGCTCACGAATCTGAGCCGCCTGTTGGTCGAGTGTGTAGGTGGTGAGTTGCGAAGCGGCCGTCGCCATTTCGTCGCCTTCGAACACGACTGTCGATTGCACGGCAGTCACATCCTTTGGTCGCACTTTATCACCTCCTCCGCCAAAAATATAGAACCTGCGCAAACAGTGCTTTGCTGCGTGCTTGGCGTGCGTGCGTGCGTGCGTGCGTGCGTGCGTGCGTGCGTGCGTGCGTGCGTGCGTGCGTGCGTGCGTGCGTGCGTGCGTGCGTGCGTGCGTGCGTACGTGCGTGCGTTTGTGCGTGCGTGCGTGCGTGCGTGCGTGCGTGCGTGCGTGCGTGCGTGCGTGCGTGCGTGCGTGCGTGCGTGCGTGCGTGCGTGTGCGTGCGTGGGTGCGTGCGGGCGCCCGTGCGTGCTTGGCGCGCGTGCTTGGCGTGCGTGCGTGCGTGCGTGCGTGCGTGCGTGTGCGTGCGTGGGTGCGTGCGCGCGCCCGTGCGTGCTTGGCGTGCGTGCTTGGCGTGCTTGGCGTGCGTGCGTGCGTGCGTGCTTGGCGTGCTTGGCGTGCGTGCTTGGCGTGCGTGCGTGCTTGGCGTGCGTGCGTACGTGCGTGCTTGGCGTGCGTGCTTGGCGTGCTTGGCGTGCTTGGCGTGCGTGCTTGGCGTGCGTGCGTGCGTGCGTGCGTGCGTGCCGGTGCGTGCGTGCGTGCGTGCGTGCGTGCGTGCGTGCGTGCGTGCTTGGCGTGCGTGTGTGCTTGGCGTGCGTGCGTGTGTGCTTGGCGTGCGTGCGTGCTTGGCGTGTATGCTTGGCGTGCGTGCGTGCGTGCGCGCGCGCGCGCGCGCGCTTGGCGTGCGTGCGCACTTGTCGTTGTAGGAGACGGCGGCGTGGCCGCTGCGTCGGGAGTCCTCCTCGAGTTGGTGCTTGAAGGGCTGGTACAGGCCGGTGGTGTGATCGAATACCACCACTTCACCGAGCACCGTATAGGAGCGGCGCTCCGAATCGCTGGCGAGAAGGCGCCTCCCGCCGCTGATGACCACCTTGCCGCCTAGAGTGGCCTATACCATTGCTCCACACTGTCATCCCACCCGGACGGACGCACAAGCGATGGTACATATGAAGTGGAAGGGGTGCAAACGAATAAGCGACCGTTATGAATTCAGTGGGGAAAGGGGCGTGATCTTATCTTAAGATAAAAGTTGGAAACTATCTGCAGAGAGCATACAAACGGTAGTTTACTCTACATTATAAAAGAAGTGATATCGTGCGTGAGTGCGTATAAGGAGAGGAGAGGGAAGGGGGTGCGGATTTGAGGATTTTCACCTGTTTTGTCGTTGGGGGGTGGTTGTCGCCGCCTGCAGGCAGAAACCCGCATGCGTTGAATGTCTGAAATCATTGTGCAATGTGAAGGATAAATGGGTCTTAAGGTACCGACATGCCTACCGTATATCAATTTACATTTCCTTTTCAGTAGTTGTGGAAGTTTTCTCCTGACAGTGCAATACGGTACGAGTGCCATAATAGTTACAGTACGCAAACCATGTCCAATTCCGAGCGAGACGCACAACAGTGCAAGGTGCACAGCTTTCATAGCGGGCGGAAACTTCGTTGGCTATTGAAGACAAGTGAGGCAAATTGAAGCGACGTACGTTTCGTGCGTCGCTAAATATGATGAAGTTACGCCCTGTAGGTACGTACCTAATCTTGGACCCAAAAACCCAAAACCCAAGTTCATAGTACTCAGCTATACGCACCCGAAATCCCGCATTAGTCGTCGAGTCGGCTTGGACCCGTCTAGTCCGCTGTGACGCCTTTCGTTCCACTAATCTCCACTCCACCATTTTTTTACCGTCCTATTCACACTGTGGGTTTCACCGTGCAATGTTGTTTAAAAGCAAAAACCAATAATCGAACCCAGCTGCGCGCGACCTGCTGCAGATGTCTCTGTGGTAAATTGAACACATTCTCAGCACAGATCTCAGCAGCGCCTTGAACATACCTACCGTAAATCCTCCAATACAACCCCCCTCCAATAGTGCCCCCCTCCAATAGTGCCCCCGGGTACGGCAAGGTTGAAATAATAGAGCCCCCCTCCAATAGTGCCCCCGGCCCGGGGGTAAGGGGTATGTTGTGCCATGTGCCTTTTATGGGCAAAAATATAGTGGTAGGTACATTTATATCGTGTATAATACACACTACTACTGACCAATAATAGTACGTTTCAGCAACTATTAACGGTAAATCAACCATTAAATGTGGCAAAAGTGATCAAAATCACCGAAAAATTGGCAATTTACGCGAAACGCGAATTTACGCGACAGCGAAACTAGCATTACCATTCAAAATTTTTAGGTTGAAATAATAGAAGCCCCCCTCCAATAGTGCCCCCCCCCTCCAATAGTGCCCCCGGGTAAGGAGGGTAAGGAGTTCTGGCAAACTCCTGGACATGTAGTTACGTATCGTCGTGGACAGTATTATCGTAGATCCTCTGTCAGTGCCTATTACTTTTCCAATAGTGGAGCCGCTCCGAAGGTAGGTATCCGCGGCTACGGAAAGGTTTCAGTATGAGTGTCGATCCTTCAATGGTGTCCCATGATTAGGTGAAAGATTTTCCACCTTTTTTCTCTTCCGTTTGTTGAGTACGTACTTCTCTTTCTCGATTGCATTGCACGGGTTAGCCATGTAGCACAAGCTCGTGCTATGTAGTTATTTGCTTTGGAATGGGAAGCTTCACGCGAACTGATCAATACGTTCAAATGTACGCAAGCGCTTTGGTAACACTAGTGCAGAACACAACACGCGATAGCTCAGCACTGGCACACAGCGCACATTCACAGATGTCGCGTGAATCCGTGCTCAGAATCGGAACAAAGTCCGATCCACCCTTGGTCAACGACTGCGGCCTCCATACTCTCACGCCCACGGAAAGATGCGAATTCCCAGGCATAGAAAATGAGATTCTAGCGCATATTTTGACGCTGGCTGGCTTGAAATGGCGGCTGACGCCAATGGATGGCGTCGACTGGGGCGTCGCGGCTAGAGCTGGCAATTTGTCCGAACCCACTGGTAAATCCAAAGGCACTACACTTGACGATGACTAAGTCGACTGGCTAGCGCTACACTGGTACACAGCACCTGACATAGAAATGTACCTACGGTGGTAGTTGGCTCTCTAACACCAGGCAAGACACGAACGAGATTAGTCCCTTGTTTTGAATTTATCATCAGCTTTATGTTCCAATTCTCCTCCATCGTCAATTGCGTCGATTTCTGTTTTACAAGACTCACTACGACATGACACAGCAGCCACTTGTACATACCTAGGTAAATCGTTTCTTTCCATCTACACCCGTTGCAGGCTTGCTCGGCATGATGCACAATGGCTCCCTGGATACGGTCAGTAATCTGTGGGCGTATACCAGCAATCGGGAAGAGTGGTTTGACTATACTTATTTGGGTGTGTACGGTCAGTTGGCGGTGGTCACCAAAAAGCGAGGTGACGACTTGGTCGCTACTGCATTGGAAGTATTGAGAGTGTTCAGCTGGGACGACTTTTGAAAGCTAGAGATTAAAATACAAAAACCTAATACTGGACAGAAAACCCAAGGGCGGACTGACGGACGTACGTGCGGACGGACGGACGGACGGACGGACGGACGGACGGACGGACGGACGGACGGACGGACGGACGGACGGACGGACGGATGGACGGAAGGACTGACGGATGACCGGTCAGACGGACGGACGGACGGACGGACGGACGGACGGACGGACGGACGGACGGACGGACGGACGGACGGACGGACGGATGGACGGACGGACGGACGGACGGACGGACGCACGGACGGACGGACGGACGGACGGACGGACGGACGGACGGACGGACGGACGGACGGACGGACGGACGGACGGACGGACGGACGGAGGACCGTCCGTCTGTCCGGTATGGACAGAGGAAGAACGCTTTGTACACTTTTTCAAAAGTCGCCATGCAAGTGGTCCTGTGTTCGTCAGCACTGTTCTTCCTCGCTTGGACAGTCCTGCTGCTGTCTGCACTCCTGAGATTCCATTCCATGACCAGGGCACTTGGTCACGTCTATGCTGCGCTGAAGAATCAGCTGACTGGTCGAGTTTCACTGGTTGAGCGTTTGACAGTGAGCATGCTAGCGGTTGGCTTCATCCTATCCGTTGGGCTCTTCCAATGTTTTGTGACAGCCAAACTGCTGATACCGGCTAAAGGTGACGTTCGTCCAGCTCCACAATTTGCAAGAACTAAAATTTATATTAGTTATACCACTATTGCTTCGCATTCTAGAGAAAATCCCAATCTCCAGTCTGGAGAGCCTAATTACAAAAGTGGCTAGCGGCCAGCTGACGTTCACGGCGCAAACAACCGAAACGTATTTCTACGACCAAGTCAGACAGTCGCCCCTCTCTCACTTTGAGCGGCTCCAGAAGGCGATTGGTCAAAATCCTGTAAAAATTGCGCCCAATCGTGCACGTTTGAAGTCGAATCTGGCAACTGGTGAATTTGTATTCGTACAAAGGGATCATTTCGCCAGGTCCATGGTCGATGGTTCGTTCAGCTTACCTATCGTAAACGACCCAGTAATGCTCTCTCAAAGATTACCCGCGCAGTAGTGGCCTGGGGGATACAAAGTAACCTTAGACACCTTCCTAACGTACAAAGACCCTCCTCCCCCTCCCGCACACACACACTGAATGCGGATGGAATTTTGCGCTCTACGCCCGCCACGGGAGGCTTTACAGCAGGCAGCATAAAAATAGCGGCATATCAGTTTTATTATCATTATTATTATTATATTTTACTTTTATTTATCTTCTGAACTTTTGCACAAATTTGATTAATGTATTTTCAGCCATAGGTGTCTGCCAGTATCAGCTGTACGAATTCCACGGTCAAGAACTGCAGGGCGTGCGGATGGGCTGGCTGTTGCAGAAGCACAGGCCACTGACCGCTAAGTTGACAGCTGCGCTTATTCAGTCACAGGTACTGTATGCAGTGTTACATCCGTATCCGTTATAATACAACTTTTATGCCGCAAACGTTGTACGCAATCATAACCGCAGTGGAACGCGCGTTTGCAACGTTTATTTTGCACAAGCACGCGCGCACGTTTCGGATACACAAGTTGATGAAAAACTGAAAATGTATTGTGTTTCAAGGGGGAGTGGCCACTTGGCAAAAGATGTGTTGATTTTTGGAGTGGAGATGTATGCTGGACCTTACGACGCTGAAACGTCACTGAAGCCGCCACATTCGCTGCGGATTTAATAAGGAAATTGCATTGGACGTGGAAATTTTAAATGTTTGGTGAACCGTAGTTGTCTAAAGAATACGCGTCAGCAAGAGCTGTTTTGCCAAGCTGAGCATTGGCTGTCATACGGACGGCTGTGAATACAGGTGAATGTCGCTGAGATTATTTTGACTTACTTTATCTGCTCGCTTGCTTGCAGCAAGGAAATGCAAATAAAAGTTGCAGGCACGGAATTTGCTCAGGTGGAAACAATTGGAAACCGCGCAGAGTGTCTGCGTCCTAAAGTAAGCCAAAAGAATCTACCAAAAAATCTCCGCAAAATTAATGCGTATGCACAGCCGTCCGTATGACAGCCAATGCTCAAACTGGTAAAACAGCACTTGCTGACACTAATTTTCCTGACAACTACGGTTCACCGAATATTTGAAATTTTAAGTCCAATGCAATTTCCTCAATAAATCCGCAGTAAATGTAGCGGTTTCAGCTTTCAGTGGCGCAGCCACGTCGTAAGGTCCAACCTATCTGCACGCCAAAAATCAACACGTTTTTCCAGGTGGCCACTCCTCTCCTGGATTTTTCATTACTTTTTAGTTTTTAGGGACTGGTCGGGCATACAGTGCAGCGGTATAGACGACAAAATATCGGCCAGCGAGGCCAACAGGCCGGAACACGCGCCACCCCACTCAGATTTGTGCAGGTACTGTAGTTTTTTTTTTAAATCGCAACTTTTGCAAGTGTTTAAGGCGACTAATCGATTGGAAATAGTGGTGGTAACTACGGTATATTCGTGCAAATCAAATTGTGTGTATATTTCGGTTCAGATTTCTGGAGTTGCGATTGGCTGGTGCGTCGGTCTCAGCTGCTCTCTTCTCTGCTTTCTATTCGAGTACTTCAGTGTGGCTCTTTTTGTATCAAGGCGCTGTGATAAAGAGTGAGCGGGTTGCATAAAAGTTTGCGACTGCGACTGGTATATGCACTGCGTGCATATACCTGCAGTTGTGCACCCGGGTTAGAAAGTAGAGAACTCAAAGGGCACTAGCTCTTAGAAAAGATTGTTCTGGAAATCTGTTTATGGGTACAACTTTTATGCGTCCTATAGATTCGCGAATTGTGCCACTTACAGTAATGACCAAATAGAAACGTCTCACGTTTGAATTTGAATACGATCGCTGCAGAATTGCGGACGGCTTGATGCTGAGTCGGCATGACATGGACGCTTGAAGTAAACGGATCGCTGTCGGTCGCTGCTCGGTTTGCTAACGTTTGTATGGACCGACGTTTTTGCGTCAATTCTTGTTTTCTACTCAGAACTGCTCTACTGCACAACAGAGAGCAATGTCGGCCGCGAATCACTTCACTTGTTGGAAGAAACCTCGCGAAAATCGACCTAACTGCCTGCGAGCACCCTTTCGCGCTCAGAGGGCGTGGTAGCAGGCGATGTTGGACGCGTAGTACTTGCGGTCGAGCGCCGAGTTGGGTACTATGCGCCACTGCTCCTCTCCGTAGCGCAGCTCCTGCACGTCCCAGTTGGAGTCGGGCGTCGTGAGGAAGGCGAGCATCCTTCCGTCGCAGTGCACCATTCGAATGTCGACGAAGAAGTCGTCGCCGCTCGGCTCGTGCTGCAGAATCATCGTGGGGCCGGCCGAGAACGCGCCCGTCTCCACGTCGAACGTCAGGCACTCGAGCAGATGGCAAGAGAGGAACCGCCCAGAGCTGGGCCGGAACACGAACGGCTGGAGGCCGTAGGTCGAGTTGTCCTCCTTGCCCTGGTACACCTGAAGACCGCAGCGTCTCTCCACAGGCTGTACTGCATCAGCAATCAGCAGCCCTCCCCCCCCCCCCCCCACCCAACCAATATTGCACATCCCACCCCTATTCTGCAGTTGTCGATTGGGGGGCAGCACCTGTGTCCACTCGGGCTTCTCCGCGGCCGTTTCGAGCGTGTAGAACCTCAGACCCTTCTCGTAGCGGCCGCCACTCTTGTCGACGTAGAAGCTCAGCGCCAGTCGTGAACCGTAGGCGTGCAGTTGCTCGAGGTAGACCTCGGCATCGAGCAGCGGCGGCGGCATCTGGGCCTCGGAGATCGTGAACGAGTCGCTCTCGAAGTCGTACACTTGACACGGCGCGAGCGTCGGACCTGGTCCGTTGTGCTCGCCGAGACACAGGTAGGCCTTGTCGCCTGCGAAGCGGCCCCGCCCAGGCCAGGACTCGAGTCCAATTCGCGACGGTACAGCGCCTCGAACGCACCAATCTTCGCCGCTTGTTGGTTGAGCGTGTACAGGTAGGCGGTGGGTTGCGAAGCGGCTGTCGCCATCTCGTCGCCTTGGAACACGACAGTCGATTTCACGGGAGTCACATCCCTTGGTGGCTCTTTATCACCTCCTCCGCCAAAAATATAGAACCTGCGAATTGCAGTGCTTCGCTGCGTGCTTGGCGTGCGTGCGTGCGTGCGTGCGTGCGCGCGCGCGCGCGCTTGGCGTGCGTGCGTGCGTGCTTGGCGTGCGTGCGTGCGTGCTTGGCGTGCGTGCGTGCGTGCTTGGCGTGCGTGCGTGCGTGCTTGGCGTGCGTGCTTGGCGTGCGTGCGTGCGTGCGTGCGTGCGTGCGTGCGTGCGTGCGTGCGTGCGTGCGTGCGTGCGTGCGTGCGTGCGTGCGTGCGTGCGTGCGTGCGTGCGTGCGTGCGTGCGTGCGTGCGTGCGTGCGTGCGTGCGTGCGTGCGTGCGTGCGTGCGTGCGTGCGTGCGTGCGTGCGTGCGTGCGTGCGCACTTGTCGTTGTAGGAGACGGCGGCGTGGCCGCTGCGTCGTGAGTCCTCCTTGAGTTGGTGCTTGAAGGGCTCGTACACGCCGGTGGTGTGATCGAATACCACCACTTCACCGAGCACCGTATAGGAGCGGCGCTCCGGATCGCTGGTGAGAAGGCGCCTCCCGCCGCTGATGACCACCTTGCCGGCTAGAGTGGCTCGTCAACGTCAACACGCTCGGGTGCACAGTGATGGCAAGAAGTGGGAAAAGATGCGAATAAAAAAAACGACGACCAGTATGAGTTTAGCCGGAAAGAGGCAGGATCATATAATTAGTCAAAGTTAGAAACTGCAACGGTCCATCTGCAAATCGTTTTGTATAGGGTAGGTACAAACGGTACAAACGGCACAAGCGGTACGTTCTAAAAGAGGTGATGTCCGGAGCGCATATTGGGAGAGGAGAGGGGAGGGGCTGCTCATTTGCTGATTTTCACCTGTTTTATCATCGGGCGGTGGTTGCCGTCGCCTGCAGGCTGAAGACCACATGCGTTGAACATCTGAAATCATTGTGCAGGGTGAAGGGTAAAGGGTGAATTTGTCTTAAAGTGTACCTACAGGTACCTATATTTGCGTAGGTAGGTGTATCAATTTGAATTTTCCTTGAAATAAGGAGTAGTACTAGTGCTAGTTTTCTCCTAACAGTGCAGTACGGTACGAGTGCCGTATTTGTAGTTACAGTACGCAAACCATGTCCAATTCCCAGCCAGACGCACAACAGTGCAAGGTGCACAGCTTTCATTTCGTACGGAAACTTCGTTGGCTATTGAAGAAGACAAGTGAGGCAAAGTGAAGCGACGCACGTGCTTAAATGATAACGGTTGCGCAAAGTGTTTGCGTAATCCTGTGCCCAAAAGCAAAGTTCGAAGTACTTGCGCACGCACCCCAAAACCCGCATTAGTAGTCTAGGGGATGGATGGAGCCTCGCTTAAGTGATAACGGTTGCGCAAAGTGTTTGCGTAATCCTGTGCCCAAAAGCAAAGTTCGAAGTATTGCGCACGCACCCCAAAACCCGCATTAGTAGTCTTGGGGATGGATGGAGCCTCGCTTAAGTGATAACGGTTGCGCAAAGTGTTTGGGTAATCCTGTGCCCAAATGTAAAGTTCGTAGTACTTGCGCACGCACCCCAAAACCCGCATTAGTAGTCTAGGGGATGGATGGAGCCGCCGACTCCGATGGGCGTGCGTAGACGCTGAGCCTTTCGTTCCACTAATCTCCACTCCACAATCTTTTAGCATCACATTGAAGCCTAAGGGAGTCGAAAGGTCCATCCAGGGTACAGGGGATTACTAATGGGGAGGGGAGGGGGTTTCGGGTCTAACGTTAAAGTACTACGTACTTGGGTTTGGCGTTTGGATCATGTACACTAGCCACTAGAGAACGAAACGGGCCTGGAGATTCAAGCCCGGCCCGGCCCGCCCACCACCCAGGCCCTGCCCGGCCCGGCCCGCACCTCCCAAATTGTTGGCCGAGCTCGGCCCAGCCCGACATCAAATACAGGTAGCTCAGGCCCGGCCCGGCCCGACCCGAAATTTGTTACAGTGAAATTCCACCGCATCCATCAGATGCGCTCCAACGCAGAAGCACCCATCACATCAGTATCACCATTCAGCATTCACGACCAACATTCACGACTTGTCGGTCTCTCTCTGCCGCAAATTGTTGTTGTTGGAATCCTCCGACTCATGTCCAGAGTGTTGACCAGAAACTTCACCGAGCTCATGATCGCTCATGTCGACTTCAGTAGAACAACATTTGAGAAAAAGAGAAATACGGTCCACAACTAGCACCGACAGTAGTTCTCTTATAAGCAACTCCAGTGCAGCACATGTTATAATATTTAATTTGAAAGCATACGATACTTTCTTAACAATGCGCCAATAAGTCGGTGCGTTTTTCTGGTTAGACGCATCGACGCAATACGCGAAAGCAACAACTAACATGCATACTCGCGACTTTGCCACGACGCGAAGAATACAAACAAATATTTGTAGAATGCATCATTTCCACGAGATGCTCAGGCCCGGCCCGGCCCGGCCCGCCATCCAAAAAAGCAGGCCCAGGCCCGGCCCGGCCCAACTGTCGGGCCTGGTTTAGCGGTCCGGCCCGGCCCGTTTCGTTCTCTACTAGCCGCTACAACTCAGGACACCTGCTACAAAGTGCTCCAAAGTGGTTCAGTATCAATGTTTTCATGTCTTCAGTAGACACTCATCATCAGTACAATGTGTGATAAAATCATTCTGCAAATGCTCAGTTGAAAAGCAACAATGACGAATCTGTAAAGTGCTGCAGCAAAAGCCAAAGGAAGTCATGTACGTAGGTCTACCTACTCCTGGGTACTATTGTTTGAACCCTTAGTTACCTGGGGCTATTGAAGAGGGGGAGGGGTTCTATGGTTTCAACCTCAAAATGTTCCTTGGATAAACAGTCAAAATGTTTGCAGTCAAAATGTGGTCATTTTTTGTCAATTTTCTCCATTTTACGGTTGATTTGCCCTTCATAGTCGCTGAATCGTCTCTTATAAGCTGGGTTTAGCTGTGTGTTCGCCGTGTAGAAGTGCCCACTATACCAACCAAAAGTTGCCAACTAAAATCTCGTTAGACTCGAAATCGCTAGATGTGGTCTCAAATGTGAATGGCATTTGCCAACAGTTGGTGTATATACACGTTTGTCAAAGTTGCAAAAAACGCTTTGCGAATGACCTTCACCGGGCCGACGGCCAAGGGCAAGTTGTTGAGGTGTCGGTCTCCGCTGTCGAGTCGCCAGCCCCACACGCCAGGCTGCCGGGGCTCGAATTGCTGGCCATTTCGTCAACCAGATCAACGTCCGCACTTTAACGACTGAGCCCGAGGACGCTGCGGGCCTCGGACCGCAGGTTTTACAGGGACGGGCCGCCGACCTCGCCCCAACCCTCCTCCTCCTTTCTCATCCCGGGCTTGGGACGGGCAATGGCGGAGTTGGCTCACTGATCGACTAGCCGATCCGCCTACGCTCACTCCCTGTACATTAGACAGGCAGTCATCATGCGCATTTAGCGTGTTATCAGTGCAGACGCCTACGGTATGCGCGCTATAGTTGGTCGTCCCTTCCTACTCCAACAGCGCAGCGGTTCGTATGTATAGATGACGCTGCTGCAATGCTACACAACTTACCGGTAAGTATACATACCCCTACCAGAAAATATATTTTCTCATCACGCTTCTGTGTGCGCACAAACTGTGCACGATCCACATATAAACCTATGTAGATGTTTCGCTTTTCAATGCGCACTTTAGCTTTTCTGACCAGGGTTGCAATAAAAAATTTTTACATTTTTTTCAATTAAAAAAAAAACAAATTTAACCATTGCCGTTGATGTTCTTCGTAGCGAAACTTCACGAACAGCAACGCAGCACTGAAGCGAAACAAGCGCGCAAGTTGGCGTCCAAGCACAAATCGATCAAGACGTCCGCCAACGGCCTACAAAACACCAAAAAGGCGGACGAAAGAAAGAAAATCTGTCCCTTTGCGATATTCGCCGCTGAATCACAAGTTTTCCCCTGTATATTGACGTAGTAGTAGGAGTGCACAAAGAAAGCAAACAACAGCATTTGACTCATGCCCTGCGAGTAGAGTCTCACGTGACTGATTCCAGTGCTTTGCTGTTGACCCGTTCCGACCCTTCTCGCTCGCACACGGCTTTTCATTGCCACTGACAGCAGCAGATTAGAGGCCGAAATTGTCAAAAATGAGAGCAGTGCCACTGAACTTAGTATATCAAGCAGTCTGCCAGAGAACAGAACCATAGGCACACTTGACACTGTGACCAGCGCATCTACCGCAAGAAGGAACTTCTAAATGGGACTCTTTTAGGGCACGCACGCAGGCACGCACGCAGGCACGCACGCACGCACGCACGCACGCACGCACGCACGCAGGCACGCACGCACGCACGCACGCACGCACGCACGCACGCACGCACGCACGCACGCACGCACGCACGCACGCACGCACGCACGCACGCACGCACGCACGCACGCACGCACGCGCTCACGCACGCACGCGCGCACGCACGCACGCACGCACGCATGCCCGCACGCACGCACGCACGGAGACACAAACAGACGCAAGCGTCATCACCCAGCATTTTCCGGCGCTCGCCCACTTCTTGTAAGCTAATGGTGCCAGAATTGAACTTGCTTTCATCAATGCCAAAGCCGTGTTGGATGCCATGGAGGACAGTGTCGTGACAACAACAAAGACGAGATGCAGCACATTTGCAGCGCCAGTAAAAATCAAGGGAACAGCATAGCAGATGTGCAGCATATTGGTTGTGGCACGCAAGCACAGCACAGCCAGAAATGAAATGTCCGACAGATTCTTGTGATAGCGAAACACCCACGGTAATACAAGGAAAGAGTAATGCAGTCACATTTCAAGTTCAAACACTGTATTACGGTTTGGAATTTGGTGTACCGTAAACCCTATAATTAGCCCCCCGGGGGCTAATTTGTTCGTTCGAGCTCTAGGAGGGTGTATAATTATAGGGGGGGGGGCTAATTATAGGGGGGGCATATAAACTGGAAGTGTCGATGAGTGGGAAGAGATGTGTGGGGAAAAAGGCGCGTGGAGGCGATTTTTAACGGAAAAAGGCGCTGTGCACACACGTTGGTACACTCTAACACACTCTCACACAGTCTCACATACACATACGTGTACATACACACACACACGCGACCATACATACACCCAGACATGGAAACATGTGCCTTTCAGACGATGGTACCATTTAGGGAGGGGGTGTAATTATAGGGGGGGCTTATTAACTCAAAGTGGTCTTGGGAGGGTGTATTATTATAGGGGGGGCTAATTATAGGGGGGGGCTAATTATAGGGTTTACGGTATGTGGCTAAACATGTAACGTAAAATGTATTTGAGAAGTTTGTTTCAATGTGACTGCATAACTGGTGCGATGACGTTTCTTTTCCTACCCATCCACAGAGCTGAGGTGTGCAGCGCGAGCATGACTATCGCAAATGGCAGGAAACCAAAACTCGTTGCCACAGTTGCAACGAACAAGCCATAAACATAGTGCTCAACGCTGCTAGTGTCGTCAGCGGAAGTGGTGTGATCCAGTTCAACCATGGAAACATTGGAGCAGATTTTAAGGAGGTGCTCGTGTATTGCCTCAGTACGGAGCGCAACGTATCTCTCGCTACAAGTTGTTGAGTTCATCGTAGAGAGAAGTCAGAGCCTCAAAGAGTTGTTAGAGAGACAGCGACCAACCATCGTTTGTAGAAACAGCGCAGTCGTAAAAAAATCCTGATGATACAGTCTCTGGGGGGTTCAACAACCAGAAATTGTCTTAGTCAATGGGAAAACCCGGTACTTATGCAAGCAGTGTGGAGCGGAGCAATTTGTTTCAAGTAAGAACAACGCATGCACATTCAAACTATGTACATGCACGTGGGATGGACCGCTTATAGATAACACGAAAAAGCAGCCGCGTTTCGAAATCCATCTACAAACAAAGTAGCGTTGCTAGTACCATAGAGCCTAACACCGTAAACCCCATATTAGCCAGCCTTTATTTAGCCACACCTCCCCCCCCCCCCCCTATAAGTATACCCACTCCCTAAATGGGCCATCGCCTAAAAGGCAAAACCCCCTGACAAAACGCGCTGCGCGCAAACAAACCTCTTTACACATCGACCCGTCCTGTTCCTGCCCCCCCCGGAAACAAATCGCCCCTAGGTGCCTAATTATAGGGTTTACGGTACATCGCTTCAGGCAACAAGGAATGGAACAGACGTGAAGTGAATGTCAATAGCATCTACATAGTAGCGGAACAAACACGCGTATTATTTAGGTTATTTTAATGGATCAACGAGCGCCACTTGACACTCCCACGCAAACTCGAGATGCAGTCCTGCCGATAGCAGACGCAGGGAGCTTATCTAAGCGGTGTAGAGGGGGGGCGGACAAGAGGGCACCCCCACCGAAGTCATTTTTGGGTAGGCCCTCACCCCGATGATGAAGCCTTAAAGATTTGTCATCAATGTGGAGAAGTCAAATGGTGCAGTGAATAGTCGACTGTGTGTGTGTGTGCGTGCGTACGTGCGTGTGTGTGTGTGTGTGCGTGCGTGCGTGCGTGCGTGCGTGCGTGCGTGCGTGCGTGCGTGCGTGCGTGCGTGCGTGCGTGCGTGCGTGCGTGCGTGCGTGCGTGCGTGCGTGCGTGCGTGTGTGTGTGTGTGTGTGTGTGTGTGTGTGTGTGTGTGTGTGTGTGTCATTCAACTACTCTTTCCCCGACCAGGCGCACATTTGAACGCACACGCAAACAAACGCCACGTGCGCGAGCGAGCGAACGCACGAAAACGAAGGACTACTACCGCTGTCAGTGACGTGACTCCGCGCCCTATTCAAAGGTCCGCATCGCAAAAGGGGGTTGTAGATTGCGTCAAGGCCGGTAATCGAATCACTACGGTGGACACAGAAATGCCGGAATCTAGTCATAAAGGCAGTCGTTGGAACAGGGGATACGGACTAGTACCCAACTTCTGGAAACAAAAACAGGTACCTACGCAGTCAAGTGTGCATCTCTGCAATGGTTTGAATGCCGTTGCCGCCAGTCTTCTTCGCAATCATCATGTACCTGAAACGTGTTCATTAGCTCGAGGTCACGCGTTTCCAGTTGTTTATGCTAGCTGTCTGCTGCTGCTGCCGTTGTCATTTGGCGAGCAATATTTCGGCACTCGCTAGGTTTTGCGTGCGTGCGTGCGTGCGTGCGTGCGTGCGTGCGTGCGTGCGTGCGTGCGTGCGTGCGTGCGTGCGTGCGTGCGTGCGTGCGAGCGAGCGCCGCATCAGAGTTCACAGCAGGTCGAATGGACGCACCGTCCGCCCTCCTTCTCCGTCTTCCAGTTACCGGCGACGAGGATCTGATCGCCGTGGTCGACGAGCGCCTCCTCCTCCAGCTTCGGCTCCTCCTGCTTGCCGGAATTCTTCTTCGTCGCCGCCTCCAACTCCGCCAGTTTCGCCGCCATAACCGCTGCAAGCGATACCGTTCGATTAGCCGAAGCGCATTACTCTGGCGTCTCAATGTAGCGCTCTGAGAACGTAGGTGGGGTAGGGGCGGAGAATGGCGCAAATATGTACCTATTCTACGTAGTTCGAGGAAGAGTTTGAACATGGAAGTCCTCCAGTGGTTGCCTTACGCAACGTTTCCCTCGTGCAACATCGAGGTGTTGATGCATATTATGTGCCTCATTTGGGTAGCACTTGCAGTGTGCGAGGTTGCACTGCCCTGCCCCCCGCCCCCGGCCCACGTGACCCCTCACCGTCGGGTCCCTTGGCCGTGCCTCCAGGGTAGACGTAGACGGCGCTGGGGTGGTAGGCCGCCTTGATCGTGTCCCAGTCCTTCTTCTCGCCCGCCTCCTTCAGCCTCGCAATGTAGTTGTCCAACAGCTCGCGTGCCGACGTCATCCTCCTCGCTAGTATATGCTGATCTTGGTTTCTGTTACGGCCGCGAACACTACTGGACTGATATAGGTATAGTTGAAAAGGGTCTCCAATAGTATATACCTACCAGCAACACCAATGTAGTGACGGGAGGGGGCTCCAAGTGCTTATGAAGCGGCGAACCAGGCGATATCTAGAAAAGACCACAGTACGCCTTCTATTTAAAGGGGTTTCATGAGAAGTGGCAGTCGCGTCCCTCCGTGCTCAGCGAGCAGTCAAGACTGCTGTGGTTCGACACCACCATTGCTTAGGCGTGTGACACGCGCGTTCTTCCCTGTCGAATGCACGTCAAAGTGCGTTTCAAATCGCGTTGCAAAGCCGAAGCTCTGCCATCCATTCCAGCGCTACGGTGCGTCTTTCACGTGCGCTGCCACGTTTGGGCTGAATGCTCGGTCGCGGACCCAGAGCGTACCTAAGCACTAATGCTCACACTGCTTGTTTGGCAGGATGACGTCAATCGACAGCAGAGCGTTTCACTAGTTCGTGGTGCTAATTCCAAAGAGGTGGGCGTTACCTTAGTGCTTACTCCGCTCCCCCGGGCCGAGTTTAGATCCGACCGTAAAAGGAGCGCACGTGAGCCTTCACAGTAGCGCTGAAATACACCGGTAGTCTATTACCGCAATTCACGGTAGTCTATGTACTACACTACAGGGTAGGCTACTAAAACGCTACGGTGCGACTTCACGTGCGCTAGCTAGAGTTGGGCGCGTATTTTTTCAAACGTATTTTTTCAAAAAAATACACGTATTTTTTTGAAAAAGTACGTTGCCGCCTGTATCTTATTTTTAAAAAATACGGTCGTAGTCGTAATCGTAAGGTCACAGTCGTAAGTCGAAGTCGTAAACCTGTATTTTGTTGAATCAGCCAGCAATCGATAATAAAACATTTGTTGTTAATCAATGTACCTTACATTGAACAGCATTTTGTGAGTTGTGTGGTGGGTAAATTTCCCAAAAGACGATTTGTTTTACATCACATTATCCTTACGACGCTTAGGTTTTGCTTACAGTAGGTTTTGGATGCAGCGGACACGGACCCAACAATTGATTCTGCTAGCTTTTGCTATTGCTAGCTCTTCTTCACGCCCTCAATTTCTGTGTCGCGCCCTGTGTCGCGTTCTTAGCTCACTTTGTTGGGTGCCAAATCTCCTGGTCACTCATTACTCCGCTTACGCACCACTCACCCACACACTCACCTCTCACACACACGTACGCACACACACTCCTACACGTCCGCTTGCGTGCTTGCGCAGTTTTACAACATTCAGCGTTCGTATGCACCGATTTCTAAGCTTTGGACACTTCGCTGATGGCTTACTATGATGTATGGTACATGTACATACATGCTCCAAAAAAATACAAAAGATACGTATTTTTTCAAAAAAATACCGTATTTTTTCAAAAAAATACGTCGGTCCAACGTCAAAACGTATTTTTCCCAACTCTAGCGCTAGCACGCTGTTGTCTGCCGCAAGGCCATGTGGGCTAGAACAAACACGCGCGAAGCGACGCTTTTCCCTCCACCATACACGTGGTCGAGCACGCACGACGCGCACATGACTACAGTTCCGGGCAGATGTCTCTTGGTTTTGCGTCCCTGGATGCGTCCCTGGGCGCGGAACGCGCCCCAACGCTAAAGGATAGGCAAAGGGAAGGACGCAAGGACGCCTATGGAACCATGCGCTGTCCAATCGCGCGCCGCGCCTGAGAGCGCCCCAGGGGGCGGCGTGGGCAGTTCGGCGCGCGCAGCGCAGTGGGGCGGGCGCGCGTGGTGAAGAGTGGCTCGTCTAGCGCACTCATTGGTCAGATTGCATTCATCCCCTCTGTCACGCTAGAGCATCTTATAACGTTGGGGCGCAAAAGCGTCCCTGGCGTCCCGGGAACGCGTCCGCGGGCGCATACGCCCCTGTTCACCAAGAGACATCTGCGCGGAACTGTATATACCTGCTCGAAACAGACTATGCGTCTAGCAAGTGCTTGTTCATAAAGAACACCGGTTTGAGCGAATAAAATAAACGCGTGTCCAATTGTCGTCAACTTGTTGTGGATATTCGACAAGAATGTGTACAATAAGTTCACGAGGACTTGTAAACTTGCCGAGTGCTCTACAGGGAAATCGCAAGAAAACAGCGGAGCTCACAGGTTGAACGACGTCGATAAATATATGCAGCAACAGACTAACTGCATTGGACGAAACAAAATAAAACGAACGACCTAATATGAACGTTGCTTGTGGAGGAAGTTGGTGCACTTAGGTTTAGCATAGACCTAGGAATTGTAGATTGATCTTGCGATTTTAACAATTTCACTGGGCAGATTCTTTCTTCAGCACATGATCATTGTTGACCGGTGACGATGGTCCAATGTTTCTTTTGGATACCCAAAGTATCGGCCTTCATCTTCTTCAGCAGCATCTCAATAAGCGTGCCGAGAAGCGCGACCTTCTCCTGCTTGAACGGCGCGTCGACGAAGAGAGCCACTTGCTTCTGGATGAACTGGAGCCGCTTGACCGGGTCTTGGAACCAGCTCACGATCACCAGCTGCAAGCGAGCAAAAGTCATGCAAGTCATGCAAGTCACGCTGCAAGTCATGAAGCTGCGGCGCGATGACACGCGATCGGGTGAGAGCGAGTGACTCAGTGGTAAGGCGTCGGGCTTGACGCGCTCCTGGTCGGGGGTTCAACTCCCTTCCACCGAGGACACTGAGTCACTTATCTCCCTGGGCAGAAAGATGAACGCTATTATGGCTAAAGGTGTACGGCTGCTCCGGCCCAAAATCCGTGCCAGGTGGGCGGGCCACAATCCCTCGTGGGAGAACAGCGTCGTTGTGACACTGACCCGCCCGATCGTCGTGATTGTTTATGGACTCGCGCTGCGTGGTGGTGTCAAAATGAATTTTTAAAAGGCTTCAAGACGACACACCAGTGGAATCTCGTAGGGCACGTGTTTCGCGACGAGCTCTCCGGACGCCACTTTGACGTTCCGCTCGAACTTGACCGTCAGCTTGTGCGCCTGCAGGGTCTCCATGATTTTCGGTCCCAGCAGCGTGAGCACCATCTGGTTGAAAAGGCTCGTTGGGTTCTCGATCGCAGTCACCCAGTCCTCGAAGGAGAAGGCGACCAGGAAGTTGGCGATGGAGTCGGCCCAGTTCTTCTCCATGCCCTTTTCCTTCAGATAGTTTTTGCCGTCCATGATGGCTTTCGAGACCAGGCCCGTGTTTCCGAACAGCGACTTGCTGGCCGCAGTTTTGCCTTCGAGAACCGCATGCTTGACGGCCTTGATCATGAGCTTGGCCGCCGTGAGACCAATCCGGCCGTTGGTGATGGACAGCACGTCGACCCAGGCTGGCACAACGTCCGCCGCGAACCTCAACAGCCCTCTCGGCACTTGGATCAACGCGAACTGTAGCACTTTCGTGACGTAGTCGATGGACAGCTTCACGTTGCGCAGGTCGGCCCAGGCCTCGCCCAGATCGGATACGAGGCCGACGAGCGACCGGCCGGTCAGCTCGATCGTGCCGATGATCTGGCGCAGCGTGCCCCCCACGACGCTGTCTATGGCGCCGGCCATGGCCCAGGCGACCTTGTCGGCAACCTCCAGCGCGGGCTCCGTTTTGAAGCGACGGTAAAGCTCGTTGCAGGCCGCCTGTGCCGCATTCTTCTCCTTGCCCGGCTCGGCGAACTGCTTGTGCCGGCAGAGGGAGCGCAGCTGGCGCCTCTCCTGCGACTCTTGTTCGCGTTTCGCCTGGAACTCCGCCTTTTGCCTCCTTTGGCCGGGAAGCAGTCTGCCCCTGGGATTGGGCGCCTCGACCTGTACGCACTGCAGTAAGACGGCCGCGACGACGCCGACGACGAGACAAGAGGCGTGCGACATTTCCTGCTTGAAAGGAGCGGATCGAGGGAACAATGATCGCGTCTCGTCGGTGGACGCTAAGAAGTGAACATTTTCTGCTGCACTATCCGCTTGCGCAGCTGATGTGGCCCGCTGACGACTCTCCCTACACTACTACGAGCGCACCTCTGCCACACTAGAGAAGAGACTGCGACAAAAATCTCCGCATGGTTTGCACGAACGTCCTCCCGGGTTGATTGACGACATCGTTTGCAAGGATTCTGCTGCGTACACACGCGTTAGTGCGTACCTCGTAGGGATGGATACGTGTGGAATGGACGTCGGTGGATGAACAAGCGCCTGCACACGCATTCCCGGGACATCTGTCGTCGGAGTTCGTTCCTAGTTTCGTTCGGCTGATGTTCTCCCGCCGGCGAGCGACACTGTATGCACAGGCGTGTCTCTACTATACGTGTAACCACGGTTTGCTCACGCAAAAAATCCCGTTCCCCCCCCCCCCCCCTGCTCTGACGACTGACGTTGCATGGCACACGAGCAGCGAACTGTGCAACTCACAAAACGCGGCGCACTTTCGTGAGCTACCTTGTATACGTGAACGGGTGCAGACAGAGCGGGCGGCGAGTGACACGCCTCTCGATCGGTTCTCGATTGTGTGTCAACGCAGACAGAGCGAACAGGCTACCTTAGCTGTAGCTGAATGTGCATTCCATCATTCCAGCCTGCTCGCTGTGTCTCTCCTCCCCCCCCCCCCCCTTCAGTCAGTGTACACATGTGTATACATTTACATGTACATTGTACAGGCTTGCCGATGTGCGTCGTGCGTGTATTCTCCCATGGGCGGAGGTGGAACACGGCCGGAATCTTTCCGAATTGAAGATCGAACCGATACTCTCTGCCACTGGCGAGTCGCAGAGCGTGATTGTGCGCTGACGTGTATTAGGGATGACCATGGTTCGGCCCGGCCCCTCCACCCGGAATTTTTAGAAAGTTTTTACAACCTGTCTAAAGCGGTACATCATAGGTATACACAGCGTACATACGGTGCATTCCAAGTGAAATAGTAGGTCGGAATCATGCGTCGTCATCTATTTCTAACTAATAATATCCCTAGGCTACTTTAGTATACATCGAGCGTGACTAGCCCGTTGCTTCGTCGTGAGTCGTGACACACCAATTCAGGTGTGCATCTCGGCAATCGTCTGAAGGCCGTCGGCCGTCTTCGTCATCACAGCAATGTACCTGAATTCACGCAACGTAAGGCGGGTGTGGGTGGGGGGATCGACTACTCAGTGGTACTCCCAGGATTTGTTCCACTGAGAGACGGAACAACTCCCGCCAAGGTCCTCTTGGGGTGGCAGCAAGGGATGCGAGATCTCACACGCGAACGCCCATGTCCGTGTGTCAGGAGAACTGGCAGGTAGGGGCGGGCCATAAGCCCCTGAAATATACGGACCCGCCCAATCCTTGATATTCGGTGTTGAAAAAAAAAAGAAATTACGAAAAAGGTGGGCTGGGGTAGGAGGGGTGGAGGAGTGGCACCGAACTCACTGTTCACACTTGGCACCCGACGTCCAGATGCCGGCGACGACGATGTGGTCTCCGTGCTCCTCGAGCGCCTTCTCCTCGAGCTTGCCCTCGTCCTCGGCCTTCTCGCCGCCGCTCTCCGCCACGTGCTTCTCGTACAGCGTCTTCTTTGTCGCCACGATCGCTGCCACCAACCACTGACGTTCGGTCAGAGCAATGCATGATGGCCTAGTGGTAGAGAATCGGCCTCTTGCGCGCACGGTTGAGGGTTCGATTCTTGATGAAGCCACCAGATCGACGACTTCCCTCTCAATGGATTTTCTCGTGCCGTCGCTGCCCCATGGCTTTCGCTAATTATGCGGCGCAAGACGGGAAGGCGTCATGGAATTGGGTATGCTATTTGGGTCATTGGCGGCCTCCTAGCGTCGCCCCAAATCCAACACAACAACATTCACGGTTGGTTGTGATGTTTGTGATGAGATTTTCAAAGCAAGACCAAACCGGACCTACCGTCGGGTCCGGTAACGGTTCCGCCGGGGTAGACGTAGACGGCCGAGGCGTGGTAGCAGGCCTTGATCGCGTCCGCGTCCTTGTTCTTGTACGCCTCCTTCAGCTTCGCCACCAAGGCGTCCACCAGTTCGCGCGCCGACGCCATTCTTGCTGGGTTTTCGCGTTGATGAATGGGAGAGAATGAAAGAAGAGCACTTAGACTGCTCTTGAAAAGAGCTGGAACAATGTTAGAAGAATGGGGGCGAAGACGATTGACGCGCCGACCAAACACCGGTCGCGCAACACCGAAAGAGGATCGCCTTCAAAGACACCGTAGCCACCGTTTAAAACGTCCTGCTGTCCGCTTAGTCGATGCCAAAACAACTATGCAAATTTCACTGTGACTGGCCCAGCTGTGGCATTTGCATTGAATTCTTCTTGCTTCGCTTGCTCGTGGCGTCGTTGGAGCAACAACCGCATTCCAGCGGTGGCACGAGAACAATCACAGTTTTACTATTCGGCTGCTACGGTACTAATCGCACTGCCGCTTCACTATTGACTCTGACAAAGCGGCCGCCGACTCGACAAACAGACAGACGGCTGACGTCAACTTTCAAACTGCGACACCTCCT